>KV751384.1:1647939-1671519 GCA_001698575.1 Mola mola | reverse complement strand
CAGAAGCTCGTCGGTGAACACGTGTCCACACGTGTCCAGTGTTTGTAAACCAGTTCAAGAAATTCAGGATAAACTGTCCACGATTTATTGTGTTGCTTATTCATTAGATCTTTAATAATTCTTTAAACTGAGCACATGTGGAAGAGCGATAAACCCCAAAAGCTTGTGACCTACAAACAAAACCTGTTTATTAATAAATAAACGCAAACATTCAAGTAAACATTCAAAGGTGAGTCAAACATCGTGTTTCGCGGCTCCACCGAAGCTGCTGCTACAGTGGCTACGGGACGTCTCGGAGGGGCATAAACATGTGAGGAATCCTGCACTTTGTTGTGGAAATGTGACAACGGTGATGTCATGGCGGGCAGTAAAAGGACCCCTGGAGCAGACGGAACACGTGTGAGCTATTACGGCGCGAGGGTCAACAGCTGCAAGCGTTTTTGTCTAACAGTGTAATCTGGGTGTTCCTCTGCTCGGCCCATGTTCTGGTTTAGTGTCTTTCAGTGCAAACTATTTCATTTTGACCTTTTAACAAGCCAAGGAGGCCAAGATTCAACTTCATCGAGTGTTTTAGAAGCTTTCGGCTTCCTCCACGTGAGAGCTCACTCTGCACCAAACTCCATTCTGAATTATAGCAATTTAAGAGAAACATCACAGGCCGTCTGAAAGTCCTCAAGCCGTTTTCCCCCCAGAATCCTCAGTCCCTTTAAGTACCTGAGAGGCTTCATTCGTCTACCCTTCAAATATGCCCCGCCCCCCCCGTTCCCCACCTGACCTCATCCATCACCCGCAATCGGCCACGAGGCCACTGTTTGTGGTCCATTCTCATTCTCGCTGCTTTTTCTGCTTTTCCTCTGAGAAAGATTCATCAGCTGCATTTCCCATGAAGGTCACAAAGGTTAAAGACAGCTGACGGAGGTTTTTTCTTTCTGCTGGGAAGCTTTTGTTGTTATGACTGTATCAGCAACCAGCACAAAGTGATTTTGTTTTCATCTCCTGATTATAATTATGGAGATGCTTAAGGCCAAACGAGCCAAGATAAAGGATAAATCAGACATTTTCTCCTTATTTCACTCCGTACTAGACATTTGACTCGGTGAATAAACCTTGATGTTTGGTGGTGGTCTTCAGTTTGAGGGACGATTCTGCCGCAGTTTTTTTACACTAGATTTTCCATCAAAACACGCCAAAATTAAGTGTCAGAAATTTAAGAATCTATATCAATACTATTATTTTCCTTTTCGTTTGTTAATTTATCCTATTCTACAAAATCATTTTCAGATCTTCAAAATGGCGTTCCCTATTATTTTAACATATTTGTGAGAATACATTTGCGTAACTCTGTAAACATGCTAAAAACAGCTGTTTCTGTGTGGCAGCATCAGGTGAGAAGAGTCGACGCTGCGGTTGCGGATCCTGCCTGAGCTGCTGATGGACGGCTCCCCGCTGAGTGCTTTTAACAGGGAAGGTAAACACCACAGCTTCGCCCACACCGTTTGACTGACAGGCGGTGAGCCAGGAGCAATAAAAAAATGGAGGTGGAAATTGAATTAAAAGCTTTCCGGCAAACTTCTCCTCAGACTGTTTATGTAGGTTTTCGCGTTAATCTTTGGGTTTATTTCGATCCACAGAGTGGAACGTACTGGGTCGACTGACTATTCCAGATGCACTTGAACACAGCACATGTGATGCCAAAAAACGTCATAAAATTGATGGAAAACCAATATTTGAATTGCTAAAATAACAGATTCAGTAGATGTTTGGACTGGAGTGATCTGCACAGCAAACTTAAGCCAAATTCTGACACATTTAAGCGCAGTAAATACCTTGGGTCCACAGACCGTGCAGTTGGTAAGACAAAAAAGAAATAGAATCATAATCCTAAAATAACCTTTAAATGTTTGGGTTATTTTTGATCTGTCCATCCAACTTAAGTAAAATCTGTTGATTTTACTTCTCTTTGGTATTACAGGTATTAAAAATACTCGAGATGATCCACAGGATTGCCACCAAATGTGGAAAGGATGATTGACTTTTCTCGTCGGACATGAACGCAACACATGTGATGCCAAAACTCGTCAAAAACGGATAGAAAACCAACATTTAAATCGCTAAAATAACAGATTCAGTAGATGTTTGGACTGTAGTGATCTGTGCGCCTAACTTAAGCCAAATTCAGACATATTTAAGCAGATTAAACAGCTAAAGTCTTCAGAACTTGCAATAGATGAGACTGAAAAAGAAACAGTACGATTAACCTTTAAAAAATAACCTTTAAATGCTTTGGTTATTTTCGAACTGTCCACAAAACTAAAGTCCAATTTTAGCTTGTTTTCAATTTCACATATTTTGGGAGCTACTAAACGTGCTAAAGTGGAAAGTTCGTCTGTTCACGCTGAACTAAACAAAAGCATCCCAAACACCAAACTTCAAGCTAACGTCTGTTCACGCTCACCTGAAAGAAACCAACTGCTGTCACGGCTGATTAAATGTAAAGAAAAACATTCAGCAAACAGATGAACTCCTCATCATGTGTGTAAGAGCTGAAGCTTCCACCAAAATGTGGCCAAATTTGGATGTTTTTAAACTCTCATTAGAGCAGAAATCAGCTGCTCACTGTTGATAAAATGTGCTGCCATCATTTGCAGGGGCGGAAACACGATCGGCCTCTGGAGAGAGTCGCGCTGACGGATGGCTCTCAGCAGGTTCCCCGAAAGCACATCGCACCATCATAACTTTTAGAGTCTTTCACGTTTGGACGGGATAAAAATCGCTGGCCGAACACCAGAAAGCGGATCAGAGCCACCTGCTGCTGCCTCCCCAGGACTCTGCTTCCCAGAGATTCTCACGTTCTGGTTTTTCCCTCAGGATTTCTGCAGAATCTCATTGTTTCTTCCCACCAGTCTGCAGGTTTATACTTATCCTTGTTTGCAGTAAACAGCTGTCTGTATTTGTTCAGTGGAATTTTGAGATCTCTTCCTAAATTTGAACATTGTTCCTGGGGGTCCAGAGGAGATTTGGGGTGAAGTTTGGTTGTCAGCACCTGTATTTAACGCTGCGTCAAAATACCTCAAAATTTGAATGAAGTTTGGTGGAGAGGTCATCACCAACCCGGACATTTACAGGAGCAGTTTGGACTAATGGGATGACTGAACGCAGGGCACTTTTAAGAGTTGTTTTTCTGTTTCATGGTTTGGGCTAAAATCATGTTAATAATACGTAATTTACACTGTTTTCTCGTTACTTTTGCGTGAACAATCCTAGAAAAGCCTAACGTGAAGGATGTTTTATGACATTTGAAAAGAAAAAGATACTTATTTCGAAAGGATGTAAATTATGGGCATATTATTCATTTCTGTTTGATGGTTTTTTTTTTTGTGGCGGCTTCACTTCGACCCACGTCAGAAGCCATCTACCAAACTCGAGCCAAATATTGAGACATTTTGCCTTTCGACGCTTCACTAAAACAATGAACAGCTTTGCCGAGAAGTAAGGAAGCCCAGAGGGAACACAAATAAAAATAACTTTAAATGGAATTGAAACACTTTTTGTAATTGGAAATCTGTTACGTCCTGGTTTGAAAATTGACCTGCATCCGAAATCAATTCATCCCTGCATCAAAATCCGAAATCCAATTCTGTTCGCGACTTTTTGAGTTACGTTGGTAAAGGACGAAAACATAACATCCAACTTTGCTGGTGGAGGTACAACAATATTGAAATATAAGAGACCTATAATACAAAAATGGACTATAAAACACTTGAATAACAATAATTGTGAGATGAACAAATGTTAGATATTTAAAGTGAGGCCTCATGCGGTCTTACCCATCTCGGTCTCGTACGGTTGCCCGTTCTCAGGCAGCTGGATGAACTGTTTGGAGAACATGTTGCTGCCGTAACCCAGGATGTAACCTTCCAGCTTCACGTCTGCGCTCGGACGCACGAACTTCATCACGATGGTGTCGCCGGTGGCGTTGATCCGAACCTTCATGTTCTGACGCCGCACTGAAGGTGTGAAAGGAGAGGATGGATTTAAGACGAGAGGAAGAGGAAGAAGTTCTCGGAAAATAATGTCATTCTCATCAAAATTGTCACTTTTCTCGTCCAACAAATGTTACAGTGTCCAAAAAGTGAACAGACAGAAAGAACTGACGAAATTTTTAATGACAAGAACAAATAACAAAAAAAACATTTTTCCCATAAATCACACTAAACAGTTTGGCTTTAAACTACTGAATAATCTTAATGTCAAAACCGTTAATAATCTGTTGGCGCATTAATTCACTGTTAATAAATGCCTAATAATGAATGAACTAATGTTAATTAATGTACCCTTATTGTAACGTGTTACCATACAGTTTTAGAAAAAATATTTTTGCTAAGCAAGTCAACCTAAACCATTATTTTAATGTAATGGTCAAACTTTTTTGACACTTATGACTCTCCATGACAATTTAAATATCTAACATTTGCTACGTTTTCTTTTCTTTTCCGGCATTACAGGACTTCCATACATATCACAAGGTAACAACTTTAAATACCAGAAAGTATAACATTTTTAAGTTTTAGCTGTTTTGCTCCACTGTTGAATGTTTAACTTTGGTTTTGAAAAGCAACATAATGAAAATCCACCATGATTGAGTTCAGATTTGTTTCCCTTAACAACAAATTTTGTCATATCAGCAGTAAAATTCTGACTCTTAAACACAAAATGTTCAATTTAGAGTCACGTTATCTGGAAATAATCGAAAGAAGAAAAACTGCCGAAGGGGAAACAGGCAAAGAGAACTTTCTTTCTGTTCTGCTTTTGTCTCCACAGTTTGTCTTTGATTTGACTCACTGGGTCCTCGACTTGTTGAAACATTTCTCTACCTGTTGGAGTTAAGTTTGTTTTGGCACAAAGACGCAACTTGAAAAGAGAGAGAGAGAGAGAGAGAGAGAGAGAGAGAGAGAGAGAAGAAGAAAAAAAAAAAAGGTGCTTAAACCGCTGCAAAAGTTTCACATCATCCGTCTAAAAATCATTCAATGACAACAATCAGAGAACTAAGCAAGAGTCCGTCAGCACAGCAGGAAGTCTAGTTCAGCTCAGACCGGAATCCCTCAACAGCTGCTGGAGGGATTGAAATTAAATTTGCTACTCTTGGTCCCCGGAGGATGAATCTCGCTGAGTTCCATGATCCTTCAGCGCCATGGATGGATCAAGATTATGTGTGTCAGACAGGCACGCGGGATTATTTCTAATATCGTTTCATCTGCTCAACAGTTTAATGTGTCCAATACTTTGTTTTATCACCCAAACACTTGCAGAAATGACAAAATGACGACAGACCCATCAGGTAATTTCTGCTAATTACCAAAAATTAACCTGGGCCCAAAATTGCATTTAAATGCACTAATAGTAAAGTATGCATGAATAAAATCAATAAATTAGCTCATCATTAGCTCATAAAAGGATTGTTAACGCTAACTAAGAGGCTGATCAGTAACGGTCAGGCTTGACATCTCAGTGGAGGCGGTGTTGGGACCTGTTACCACGGTGACACGTCTCCACCGCGTTGAGCAAAAGATATGTACGACTGCTTACTCGCTAGGACGTCTGCTGAGTTGAAGATAACATTCTAGTAATGTGATTGTGGAGCTAAGGGTAGCATTTCACTTGCTAAATATCAACCTGTTTGCATTGTCGTTGTAAGCATGTTAGCATGCTAAGGCTAGCATGTCACTCAGAGCCTGAGCGGCGTCTCGGTGCAGCATGACTGCGTCGGGTTTATGTTAGATATTTAAAACATCTAATCTGTTTCTGTTATGTTTCACATTATTCAGTCAAAGGTACCAAACAACACATTTTGGGAAAAGATAAATAATGGAGTTGATTATCTGTCAAAAGACTGTGTACAATCTGTCCCAGAGGAAGAACCACAGTTTGGTTTGATTACATGCTCATGGAGCAGATATCTGGAGATGGATAGCTGGAAACCAAACTCTGCATCCTCATGTTTTTAATGTTTCACTTAATGAACATGTCCAAACAGGACACAAAAACAACCTGGACCCCCCCGGGGTTCAAACACAGCAGAAACTAATAACATTTCTTTATTTTCAGGACCAGGAGGCTGGACGGGCTTCATGATACATTCAGGTCCCACCAGAACCTGCGACAGTATCCAGTATTACAAATAAATTGGGTCCAAGCACAAAGCCCACGGTGACACTGAATCCACAAGAATGCTATACTTCCTGTTTACCCCCACAAAGCCTCATGGGAATGATAATTAGGAAAGAACATGAGTCAAATTGTTTGATTCAGCAGGCGTCTAGTCGTTTTATGGGACACTTTCCCATCATTAAAGGTGCTTAAAACCCATGAAGCTGTTAAGAGTTCATCTGCAGTTTGGTCTCAGTTTAAATCCTCAAAACCGCACTGACATTCAGAGTCAATCAAACATCTCACACTCAATGGTTTCCAACGGGGTCCGAAGGTCCTTCATGTGGCTTTACGAGCTCTCATGTTGTGATCTATAAAGCTTTCAGCAGCTGAGAAACGTTCAGTCTGGTTTCTGGAGACTGAAACACTAAAGAGGCTAAACGCTGCATAAACAGCTTCCTGGCTTCTGATCTTGAGGCTGTTTCTCCAGTCGGATTTAAGGGCGACATGTGTTCCCCGAACTAAATGCCAAAAGGTTCCTGTTTTTCCTCCTTCTGTGACCAATTCAGGCAAAATAATATGCAGAATTTCACTTAAAGTGTGAAATAAAACTCTGTAATGTTAACGAACACATAACCTTCAACCAAACTCGGTTGATTTTTTTGCACGTTTTACTCACATACAGTATGTAAGAATTTGTACAGGAGCACATGGAAGATGCGTAACAAAACATAATTAACATCATTGAAGGAACAATTTCTAAGATTTTTCTTATTCCTGGGTCGTCATCAACAGTGCGTCAGATTGGTGGCTCAGGTCTTGTAAGCATCAGTTAGAGATAACCCTGATAAACCCATAGTGTTGTTATTTAACGGCCTGGGAAAGAGACTAAACGCTCAAATGCATGTTATTCCTTTCCGTTCTGTTATTCAGTTCATTCATTTAGCCAAGTCACAAAGTAAGAACATTGTTGGATGTTATTATAAAACATTTACTGTGTGTGATAGTGTTGCACAAAGACTTATGTAGAATGCTAAGTTGTGCTAAGTCTTCCACGTTAGCTTATAAAATAGAGTAGTGTGCAGTCAAAAGGTTTAAACATTTATCAATGTACAGTACTTGTCAGTCGTTCTTCTTGTATGAAGGTATGAAGGTCCACGTATGCTGATGACTACTAACATTTAATAGGTGATTTAAAGTTAAGCATTACCATTTATCTCTAAAAGTCGGACAAAACTCTGTAAACAGATCGTAAATTAAGCGATATGTCACTCTAATGGGCAGCAGGTTTTAGTCAGCATCGTGGATAAACTCCATTAGAGGAGAATTTGTCTCCTCCTTCACTGTGTTTGTGTAGCTGATTAACTTTGTGGGCTGCCTCTGGCGCAACAGTCGCGCCTAATTTGGCATTAAAGCCACTCGCAGCTGAGGCGGCAAGCATCCGATGGTCTGTGTTTCTAAAGGAGGCCTGGATGGGGAACACATCCGTCCTGTCCAGGTTTTCTCCGGGATGTTTGTTCCTGCAGATCGGTGTGGGAGAACCTGCAGGGACCTCTACATGTTGGACATGTGTAATCATGCAGCTCATTCTTGGCAGTGCCTGCGCAGCTTGTCGGAGGCTCTCCGGCGGCAGCTGATTAAGTGGAGGGGATAAACTCGACATGAAAGACAGCAGGCCCCTCCTCCACAAACCTGGTGTCTAATACAGAGGGAAGTCGTCCCCAGCCGACCAGGCACTATCGCACAGGAGTACTTTTAATCACTCCAAACAGTCCAAACAGTCCAAACATGACTCACATTTGTCCTCTGAACTGAACTGTGAGGAAGGAAGAAATGAAGCCTGAAACATAAGAGCATTGTGAAGTCCTGTTGCTTCAAGTACTAGAGCAAACACAAATAGCACCACAAAAGAACATTCAGGGCAGGAAATACCAACAAGAACCACAATAACTAAAACAAAGTACACAAAGACCCACTTTACTAAAAAAAGACCAAGAACCATGAAATGCCAAGAACAGCAAATACTACAAATAAACTATTAAAAAAGTATTACCACAAGTGAAAGGACACAATAAAGTACAATAAAGGGTAGCAACAGTGTATTAATAGGCCACTAGAAATAAGTAACAAACTGCCAAAACATCGACTATAAAAGTAAAAAATCTCGAGTACTGCAAAGAAATCCAAAAGTATCAAAAAGAAGTCAAAGGAGCACAAACGGCCACAAAGAACCATTACATATACATAGTATTACTACAAGAACACACCACTACATACACTCGTATCACAACCCTCCAAATTACCAAAGAAGTATAAAGTTGAACAAACTAACTCAAGTAAGTATAACTTGTACTACAAGTACGTAACAAAGTATCAAGGAGCAAAAACCAGAAAGGGTTTAAGTACCAAAAGGGACTGAAAAAAATGGACCCAAATACGTATGATGTAACCAAGGGAAGACCGACTAACACTGAAGAACCCTGGAAGTATTCAAAGACATGTACCAAGAACGGTAACTTGGGAGTATCAACAAGAGTTGTTCCGATTCTGATACCTGCATCAGAAATACTCCCGATACCACCGACATGCACAGTATGCAGGGCTTTCGCATAGTGGCACGAGTGTTGCCACCTTTAACACAACTAACTTTATAAAGCATGCAAGGATGCGTCAGGTGAATGACAACTTCACCGACGCGAGGAGGTGACGGCCAACCTTACGAGACAGTAAGGGACCGTGCAGGCAATCAGCTTTACTCCTGACATCTGGAGCTGTGACGTGAACTCCGTGTCTTGGCTGAGTTTAACTGTCCAACGTGCAACTCCAACGTTCACGTTGTTTTGCGTGACATTGCAGGCAATGTGGTATCGGAACACCTCCAGTATCGACCCTCTGAACGACTGAAGTACACACAAAGTTACTACGAGAAGATGCTACCACACAGTATCTCAAACCTCAAAGAACTACAGACAACCATGAAGTAACCATAAAGTGCACTGGTGTACCACAAGGAACCTTCAAATCTAGTAAGAGTACGGCTGAGGAGCAGTACCACTGTACTACAAATACTCCTGATGCAGTCAAATGAAACTACTGCAGAGTTAAGAGTGGCAGAAGATTGCTTGAGCTGGTACACTAACGAAGGCCTTCATGACCAAAAAGTGAGGTGACGTGTGTAAAAGTACGACACAAACAGCTAACGCAGTACGAATACAACAAATAAGCATGAGGTCTAATAAAGTAACATAAAATTACAAAGTATGATAAGTGACCAAGACACCAAAGGAGTGACAAAGTACCAACCAGAACCACAAAATACGTTTAATTACCACACTTACAAACTCCAAACACAGAATTCTGAGTAACTTCTACTCACTTAGGCAATCAAGTACAATATGGAGAGTCAATGTAAAATACAAACCTTGTGGTTTAACTAAAAATACGGTGTGACAAAAGAACCCAAACTAGCCCAAATTGGCCAATGAGGACTCGATGATGTTTTCCAGGCCGAGCGTCACCTGGAGTCACCTGTCACCTGACTGCGTTCCTGCCGCCGTAAACGCTCTCTAGCTCGTTACCTCGGAGCTGTAAGCTCTCCAGCAAGCTCGCTTTCATGTCCGCGCTAATGAGCTGCTGCTGGTTGTACTGGTTTCACTGGGGTCTCTCATCCGTTTGGATGGGGAAAACATGGCACTTAGCACCCCCTACAGGTCAATTCCAAGAACTCCAGCCTGACTCATCTGCCTTTTATGGTGAAAATACACATAAATGTACTCGATGTATACGTGCAGACCTCCCAGCAAACATTCCACGCACACAGATAGCAGCTGTTTCTGCTTCTGTGGGATAGTTGGAGAGGAAGTCTGCTCCGCAGCTCCGCCAGATAACATGAGGGACCGTATGGAAGTTCACTCATGACAAAACCAGTGAGTGAACAAAGTGAGTAAATGGTGTTAAAGTGCTTCTGCTCGAGAAATTTTAAGGTTTTAATATTTACATTTAGGAGCAAATATGTTATATTCTACTGCATCTGACAGCCACATTTACAGAAACATTTTTATAATTTAAAAAAGCAGCTTGTTGCACTTATGTAAAGTATATTTATTTAAACAGTCACTATTTCTTATTAGTATAAATTGCTTAAGTATTTTTGAGCACCCCTTTACTGCTCAGTTTAACTGTGCTTGCAGTGGCAGACTCAGGAAATTTTGAGGGGCAGGGGCTAAAATATTTCAAACGGCACCCTCAGTATGTGGTGGGACACCAACACAAACAAACAAATAAATAAATAAATAAATAATAATGAAATAGAAACAACTTTATCACATTTGGCCCACTGGAAAGGGCACTTTATGAACTGAGAGTCATCTGAAACTGGAGTCACTTTCCTTGCACGTACAATCACGCAGCAAAGCACATTTTGATTCTTCTTCTGAATTTACATAAAGATGTAGGTGGACAGAAGACAAAGATGATGAACTGTTGGTCTTCTGTACGCTCGTGTTTGTACATGTCAACATCCTGTGAATCATCATTCAAAGTTGTTCCACTCAGTGTGAAATCTCACCAGATTAGTTTGTTTGTTTTTCATTCAACTGTGCCGGATGTGTGTGTGTGTGTGTGTGTGTGTGTGTGTGTGAACTTTTAAAATATATTGTTACAAAGGAATGAAGGGGAAAAAAAAATTATACCATCAACAAAATTTCTGTAGTTTTGTCACTCCTGAACTTCCATCTCGGGAACGAACATAATAACAGTTAAAACTGTGCAGAAACAAAAAGAACAGCAGCTTGTCTGAACTGGTGGAATCTCTCTCTCTCTCTCTCTCTCTCTCTCTCTCTCTCTGTGTTGTTCTTGGCTGTCTCTCGCCCGGTGAAGTAATGCTCTCCGGGCTGCTGTCACATCAGACCACCGTGTCACTCTGACACCTCTTCCCCCCCCAGAGGAGGAGAGATTTTTCCTCGCTATAAAAACTTAATGAGACACAAGAATCACAGGTTACATCATATATTGGCCCCGCCTGCCCGCGGGACTCAACACAATGCCAGCAAACATCCGATTTAAGACAGAAAAAGGAAAACAAATCCACCCCAACATGCACTCCGAACGTTTCCAGTTCCACCTGGAGGTTTTCGAAAAAAGACAAACCTCGACAAGATAAACATGAGTCACGAATGCTGAGTCAGCAAGCTGCGATGACAGAAGCAAACAACCTGCACAGCTCGCCACCAGCATGTACGGAAGACCGGCCACGCCGAAAAATCTCTGCAAAATAACCCTGCCACAGTCCTTTAAGGATACATCAAAACATGAACATTTTACTAGTTTTTAAGGAGCACAGAAGTATTTCTAAACTTTTTTTTAATCTTTCGCCAGGCTGCGACATGCAGGGAGATTCTGCAACATTTTCCACCTAAAACCTTCAGATTTTACTCCTTCACCACATGCAAGAAATTTGCATTTCACAACTTGCTTGACGTTTGATTTTGCACGTTTATTTCTGCTCTGCTCTCAGTTTTTGTTTTCAAAATGTCTTCAAAACTCCTAATCTGTCCCATTTCTCCTCAATTTTATCATCTCAACTTGTATTTTTTGCACCGTTTAGGTCCAGTTTCTTGTCATGCATTGTTTTATTTTAATACCACTGTCATATTTTCTCTTTTTTCCACTTTTTCTCTATTGTTTCGTCCAAGTCTTTGCATTTTTTTTTTTTGCAGCTTGCTTTTAAGATCATTATTCCGCACATGCATCACCTAATTTTTCTGTTAGCTTGAATCACTTTTGCACGCTTCTCGTTTCATGCACTTGCCTCTAATCTTCTGTGCGGCGCTGACGCTGAGGAGAGCCGTCCCTCCGTGCAGGAGGACGAGGACCTGGAGGAGGAGAGCGGTGGCCGCCATGACCCCAAAGCTTCGGCTTGCAGGAGACGAGGATGGAGGAGGCGTTGAGGGGGGGAGGATGAGGAGCGACCAGGAGCCGGACAACTTCACTAAGCGTCTCTGCGTGCAGCCTTAAGACTCGTTCAGCCGTCGGACGTCCTCGGTGTGGAGAGGTGGACCACCAACACGCCAGCATCTATAGCCTGTGCAGGTGGGCGCGGCCTGGCTGACGTCATCAGCCCCCTACGCTGTCCTCCCCTACTGTACCCTCCCTCCTCCCTCCTCCCTCCTTTTTTTCTCCCTGTTTTCTTCATCCCGTACACCTCCGTCGTCACTCCTCCCTTCTCTCGATGTGCTGTGTTCCAGGCCAGCTTGGCTGTCAGACACTTTGGAATCCAGCCGTGCAGTTGTTTGCCAGCGGTGCTGCTGCTGCTGCGGCGGGAATTTAACCACACGGTGAACATAACCACGTTAACCACGTTGAATCTCGGACGGTTCATGTCATTAATGAGCCTCTTCTCGTCCAGTCGCTTCCCGGTGTTTTACACCAATTACTACCACTAGCACTGAGTGTAAAACCCTGGTAGCGCCCCCTAGAGACCAGACACAACATCGTTCAGCGTCTCTGTGGTGGTTTTGAGTCTCTTTGTAGCAGCGTCGCTTCGGGGCCATTTTTGCATCTCCTGTCCCTGTCGTTGTCATCTGTCTTTGTGTTTTCTGGTATTTTTGCTCCTCTGTGTCCTGCGCTTCGAGTCCTTCAGTCGTGCTGAGTCACTACAGTTTTTGGTACTTTTACTCTCCTTATAGTTGTTCACATCTCTTTGTGGTTGTTTTGAGTCTCTTCGTGGCCACTTGAAATCTGTTTGTGGTTGTTTTATGTCTATTTCTGGTAGGATTTTGTCTCTTTATTGTCATTTTCGCCGTGTCTCTGCTAGTTTAATGTCTCTTTGGAGTTCTTTTATGACTCTATGTGTTTGGTTTGTGCATATTTTTGGAAGTTTTATGTCTCCATGTATTTATTATGTGTCTCTTTGTAGTTATTTTACATCCCTTCGTAGCTCTTTTATGTCTCTTTTGGGTAGTATTAAGTCTCTGTGGTCATTCCCCACCTCTTTAAGCTGTTTCATGTCGAGTTTTGTGACTCTTTGTTGCTACTTTATGTCTCTTTGTGGTAGTTTTATGTGTCTTAAGGTATGCATTGTTTTTCTGTCTTTGTTCCTGTCTATTTGTGGTCATTTCCTGTGTCTTTCTTGTGGTTTTATGTCTCTATGTATTTGTTTTGTGTCACTTTCTAGTTGTTTTATGTCCGTTTGTGGTAGTTTCGTCCCTCTTTGTGGTAATTTAATGTTTCTTTGCAGCTCTTTTGTCCCTCTTTGCGGTGTGTTTGCATCACTCAGGAGCGGCTTTGAGTCTCCTCTTGGTGGTTTGGTGGTTTTGTTTTGGTCATCGCTTCTTTAAACACTCACTTTAAAGGGGCCTCTTGGACTCGGACTCCGATTATTGAGACACTTCTGTGTAGCTGAATTCCTGCAGTCAGTTATGACTGATTATCTTTGATTACGCAGATTTGTTATTCCTTCTTTTAATAGCTATTTGTCCAGATGTTTTGTTGTTTAGCTCACACAAAGCTTCATCTGGACGTCAAATGTAATTTAAGGTTTGCAGGGGCAGGAATGAGAGGAATGTAAATCAACTGAGGACGTTACCTGTTTCAAATAACCCTCAGATCATTAGTGTAACGAGTGCAGCGGGGGAGGCGTGTGCTGGTGTCTGGTCCATGTGCTCGCAGGAGAGCTTGTGAAACCAGGTTTATCATGTGGGAATCAACAACATCACAACACGCTGCCCACTTCACACGTGCATGCTGGGAACACAGGGGCCAAACCCCGCTGACATGTTTTCTCCGTGCTGGTAATGACGATGATGGAGGAGGAAACGGGGGGGGGCCGAAGGGAACACCCAAAGCGTCGGTCCAGGACGAGCTCGGTCCAACACGTGCTGACGCATGCGACGGGACGGAGGGAAGGCTCGGCGCTGCCAAACAGCAGCCGGCGCAGGAAAGGGGCCATAATAGTGGAGAAGCAGGCGGCTGGAAGAGGAAACACGAAGGCAGCGAGCAGCATCAGGAGGGAGAACAGCAGGAAACTACAACTGGGAGGCAAAATACAGCTGCAGCAGAGAAGCTAATTTACCAACGCTGACAAACGCCACACGTTAATCGCTGTAACGATCCAATGCAGTCTGGGATTATAATCCAGATTAATGGCCTGATCCAAGCACAGAGTACATGTGAGGAGGCAATTTTCACATCCTCAGATCTCTTCGTTCCTGAGTAAATAAACTGTGTTCCGATTATTCCCGCGGATTAAAATACTGCATTATCGTCAATGTCGTTAACATGCTAACATCACAAGATGTAATAAATAAAACCATAAAACACCTGGTTTCAGAGGTTGGCCCAGTAGCAGAGGGGCTTCCAGCGTCAATAATACAAATAAATCCAGCTGACCTACTTTCCAGTAATGAACCTCGCAAACGGCACAAAGAGTCTCAGGAAGTGCAACACAAAAAGGAGCTGTTTAATCCCTCTCTCAGCTCGCGCATTAACAAAGCGCGAAACCGCAGCGAAGTAATGCAAAATAACAGGAAACAGCGCCTCCGTAAGGGCTGTTGGTGTAGCTGCATGAGGTCTTTCTGGCTGCAGGATTTGGGCTCCAACCAGCGAAAAACCAAAACCTTTCTAAGCTAAATTACCGTTAATAAACCGTTTTTTGTGCTGTTAAGTATTCTAAACGTGCAGAAAACATCCTTTGCGGATGTCCGAGCGGTTGGAAAATTAAGGCCAAAACACTCAAAAAAAAAAACGCAGCAAAGGCATGAAACATATTACAAGTAAGGAGAGAAGAAGAATTTAACAGTTAAGGATTGAACTTATTAGAGTGTAGCTGTCGCTTTGAAGTGTAAAAGTTGCAGTAAAGAGTCTGACAGCTGCAAAACCACAAGCCTCAACACGCCCGAGCCGTTCGCGCTTTGTGAAATCTAACTCGTCTCTTCTTCCTTTCCCTCCTTTCTCCCTCCTCGCCTTCATGAAGCCTGTTTTCGCCGGCGAGCGGCAGAGTGGCTCCACCACTCGTCCCGTAAAACCTGAGCGCGGCCACATCAGACGGCGCGGCGGCTCCTTGTGCCCGGACTTATTAAGCACGTTGTTTATTTACTCGCAGCCCGGAGGCAACGACGCTCCCGCTGCGCTCTGATCGTTAGGCTAACGAGGCCAAGGGCGCCGATTAGGCTAACGCTCCGCTCTCATCCTACGGCTAATTAAACTTGAGCTCGACACATAACAAGCCGATTTTTCCATCTGAAGTCACATTTAATGGCAAACAAATGCATTCATGCATGAATTCATTAATATCAATACTAGCGCTGTTCGTGACGACGAAAACTTTACGTTTCTTCATTGCTGAGACGCGATTGAAGATAAGCAAAAGCAGTAAAGTCTCACAGATTTGCACATAGATTTCTAAAATAGAGAACAAACAGTTTTATTGTCATGTTCAGGACTGGAAGGAAACTGGGCGGGATTAAGGTTCGTAGTAAACTACATCACAGTCGCTGACTTAACGCTCTCGGTAACAAACACAACTCGGCGCTATGTGATTAATAGGTTATGGAAAAAACGCGAAAATGTTCACAGTGGATTGTCAGCAGCAAGTCAGGAATTCGCTATGTTGCCAACAAACTTCGAGTTTATCAGGACTTTCTGCTCTTTTTAGCTCAAAACGACCGAAAAGTCTGTGCCAACAAACTTCGAGTTTATCAGGACTTTCTGCTCTTTTTTCGCTCAAAACGACCGAAAAGTCTGAGAGGCTAAATGGACTGTTTTTATTGGGACACAGAGGGTAAATGGACTGGTTATACTGGTTACACTGGGACACAGAGGGTAAATGGACTGGTTATACTGGTTACACTGGGACACAGAGGGTAAATGGACTGGTTATACTGGTTACACTGGGACACAGAGGGTAAATGGACTGGTTATACTGGTTACACTGGGACACAGAGGGTAAATGGACTGGTTATACTGGTTACACTGGGACACAGAGGGTAAATGGACTGGTTATACTGGTTACACTGGGACACAGAGGGTAAATGGACTGGTTATACTGGTTACACTGGGACACAGAGGGTAAATGGACTGGTTATACTGGTTACACTGGGACACAGAGGGTAAATGGACTGGTTATACTGGTTATACTGAGACAAAGAGGGTAAATGGACTGATTATACTGCGACAAAGAGGGTAAATGGACTGGCTATACTGGGACAAAGAGGGTAAATGGACTGGTTATACTGCGACAAAGAGGGTAAATGGACTGGCTATACTGGGACAAAGAGGGTAAATGGACTGGTTATACTGGTTATACTGGGACACAGAGGGTAAATGGACTGGTTATACTGGGACACACAGGGTAAATGGACTGGTTATACTGGGACACAGAGGGTAAATGGACTGGTTATACTGGTTATACTGGGACACACAGGGTAAATGGACTGTTTTTATTGGGACACAGAGGGTAAATGGACTGGTTATACTGGGACAAGGAGGTTAAATGGACGTGTTGGCAGGATTTATTGTATGATCGAGTACTTAAAAACTGTTTTGAAACTCAGAGGTAAATGATTTGCAGTTTTAAGTTTTAAGTTCTATAAAGGACGAAAAAAAAGTTTCACATTTAAAATTTCATATGAACACACCAACATCCCATATCAACATAAAGGAACAACAACAACAATCAAAGCAAGCTTTGTCAAATATCATACAGTTGATCAAATATTCTTTTTGTTTTTTGATATTAAAATATCTTTTGAATCACGACTGAAGGGCCCAATTGGCAGTTTCACCAAAGATTCCATGCCTGGCCGAAAATGTGGTAACACAACCACAAGAGTCTAGAGAGTAAAGTAACCCAATCAGGTCTGCTACTCCAATTTGTCCAACCCCAAAACTCTCACGTGTTGGAAGACAATGTGGAAAGTGTGTCCAAGGAAAGGGACAACCTGCTCCACCTCCTCACGATGTTGGCATTAAGACATGAAGAGTGTTGTCACCGAGGTCTCCGACAGCCAAGTGAAAAGGGTGACAACAAGCAAACGTCACAAGTGTCAAACAGGACCACAAATTCTACAGCAACGGCATCAGCCACAAAAAACTCCAAGGCAATAAAGACCCGTTTCAACCAAGCAGGGCAGTTCAGTTTGGTACGGTAAGGTACGCATTATTTTGCATTTCCATTGTCAAAGAGTGTTGAGGGTACCTTTAAAGAGCAGATCAGACAGTTCCAGTTTTGTCACTCTTTGCTCGGGGTACCAATCAGAGTTATCTAATGAGCTTACCGAACCCTACTGTACTGTACCGAACTGAAACGAACCGTACTGCTTGGTGGAAACGAGGCTTGAGTCACCCAACCAAAATTCAAGAAACGCTTCCATCTAAATTTGTTCTTCCTTCCGTTCCACAGAAACAAACTGTAGGCCAGGTGCCTGGATGGATGCCGGTTTAGCAGTGAACCAGATCATGGTACCGTAAAAGGTAAGCATTGGTCAGAGCAGAGCCCAAAGGTCAGTCTGTTGAAGAAGTTATGACAAGTAATGAAGCCCAACTGTGATCAGGAATG
Organism: Mola mola; assembly: GCA_001698575.1. NCBI lineage: Eukaryota > Metazoa > Chordata > Actinopteri > Tetraodontiformes > Molidae > Mola > Mola mola. The sequence goes on along the minus strand of KV751384.1, from coordinate 1,653,818 downwards.
ACCTGGTAGACTCAATAAAACTGAAAATATTTCGCAAACCCCAGGCTTTCATAATAACTGTGCACAAGAACTGCTGTAATCACTGTAATACTGTCATTTCACAACAAACGATGGATCATTTTTTGGATCAAGAGAATTCACCAAGGATTTGAATTTATGCATTTTTCTGAGGTGACAGCAAATTCTTCCACTCACTGATAGAACCTCAGATTGGGACACGACCCGAGAGGATCACTGACGCGTCTAACTAAACTTCTAACAAGCCAAAATATGTAGACCAAGCCAACCATAGCACTTGTTTTTGTTCGATGTCCATTCGTTGTCATTTCCTGTGTCACTTTTTTTTGTGACCGAACATTTCGGACACCCAGAAGAAGCATCGTGTCATTCTTGACCTGCTGACACAACGACTTCAGGGACTGTATACACCTCACAATAAGCAAAAGCAGAAACCTCCTGCAGAAACAGAAGGAACAGAAGGCGTTTAAACCTTTTTATGGCGTAAAAAACACAAACATTTACACCTCCAGCAGCATTTTTCCTCTTTCTTCAGCGTGAACACACTGAAACAATGCAGCTTTTATTTGGGTGCCAGCAGCAGTTAGTTTCCAGCGTCTCTGCAGGCTCGAAGCTGCCAGCACCAACGCCCTCCCCTCCGATCAGCAACCTTTACTGTCACTCTGCGCTCGGCACCATCCAATAAAACACACGGGCCTTCAAAATAAGAGTCTGCCGAGCGGAACAGAAATATGAACGATGTCAAAAGTTATACAGACAGAAGCAGATTGTGCTGTTTGTTAAGAGCAGCGCTCAAAAGGTTCTCTGACGCTGAGATCTATCTATCAGACATTATGAGCACTTCAAGGGGCTTCTTTGTCAGTTCGTTGTAAAAGTGGAGGTTAAAAGTTCATCTGACTGAGTTCAACAGCAACGTCTTCCTCCGTCAGGCCTGCAGAGCTCAAACTTGTAACATAAAGAGCAACTTTATCGGCCGAACAACAGGGTTCAGTTTCTCGTCCTCATAAGAAAAAAAAAAAAAAAAAACATATTACAAAGTGTTGCTGGAGATTTGATCTCTTCAGAAAAAGTTCATTTCCAGCTGGAGCTGCAGGACAAGATGTATTTAAAAGGTTAATTACTACTAATATTACTACTAATCTAGGACAGAGAAGCGGAGCAAGTGCTGTTGTTGCCACTAGAATGCCTGAATAAACTGACGTGCCAGAATATTTGTGTTATTTGGTCAAGGCATTGAGCAAGGAATTTCTGGAAGTTAGCAGCTCCAACTTGCGAATTAGCACCAAAAAAGTGGGGAAGTGTGGAAACACTTATTCACAAATTATTTACACCCATTTTCTGGACGACGTTTCAATTTAAACACAATTTAGATTTTACGTATGAGCAATTTGTGACTAAAGTGACCCTAACTGCATGTAGCTTCGATGAAAAGAACAATTTGCAATAGGAGTACATTAATTAACATTAAATCATGCAGTAATAAGAATATACTAACAGTTAATTAATGTGCAATTAATCATTCAATGGTCTTCATGGTAACTTATACACCAATGTAAACATTATTCGGTAGTTTAAAACCATGTGTGATTTGACACAGTATTGTCCTCTTAACATGAGGACTGTTAATAAATGCTTATTACTACATAACTAATGTTAATTAATGTACCCTTGCTGTGAAGTGTTGCAAATTTGACTGTGAATTGTAAAAATTCTGAGGCCAAAGTTACACATTTTGCAACTTGTCTCAGCCGTTCTGGCAGCTCTTAAAACAATCAAACATCTGGCTCCTGCCAAAGGGGCCGAGGTCGACATGGCACGCGAGAGCTCACGCGCCACCTGCATCACATCAAGGTGATGAGCGCTGAGGCCAGAGGAGAAAACCCCGCAGCGCTTATGTAACTCACCGTGTACCACGGCCGTTTCTTTAAGGGAAAATGGTCGGACAGTGCTGCCTTTGTCTGCCCTCGAGACAGGAAACAGTGTGAGGAAATGCACAAAAAAAACTTAAAAATACTTTTAATTTTAATAATAAATATATATATTACGAGTAAACATCCTATAAATTTCATAATTATGCAATATAAGAGGAGAATTTAGGGGATTTCTCATTATTGGAGTTACACAGTTTACATTATTAAAATACTTTAGGGACTTTTAATGGCTTTACTCCAGTTTACAGGGCTATTAATGTGAAAGCACCCACTAAATAATTTAATCACCCCTGATTTTCTTTATCTGGACTCAACCTGGAGGTTAAACATCTATTTAGTTCACTTTATGTGTTTCTGAATGACCCATATAGCAGCTTTATGGTTGTCTGGTTTGTTAGCTTTGAGGCTAACTCTAAAACCAAACAGGGTCGCTTTTTGACTAGCTTGTTGGCTAAAAAGATTTAACTCAATTGGTAAGCTATGCTAAACACATTAGCTAATCGATTAGAGTAGCTACATTTTTTAGCAGCTGGCTGTGCCTCAACAATTCTACATTATAGGTTTTCTAGCTTGCTTGATTGCATTTTTATGACCTCCTGCGTAAGCTAAAACATCCAATTTTTGCGATTTTTATACCTGGGCAACATGGCAGAACGGTCTGAAAGGAGCTGAGGGATTGGATTGTTTTTTTCTCAGTTGGATACCAAACCCAGCTTTGAATAGTGACTCTAAATTCCCCGAATGCTTGACCCTCCAAAAGTCAAAGATGATGGATGTCGGCACCTGCTCAGGTAATTACACATCAAGAATACCTTGCTTTCAGTCTTTGTGCTAAGCTAAGTTCAGCTGTCCACCTGCTCTTCTTCAGGTGCAGCAATGCTAACATTAGCATCTCTTTACTCCATGAGCTCCCAAACGGTGCTGGGTAATGAGGTAATGAGTGATTTTTTGGTTGTTTTTTTTTGGGGGGGGGGGGGTGGTATTTTTTTTCAATTTTTTTTTGAACGGACTCCCAGGGCCACATGTGGAGTCGGAGGGGCTTCAGATGAAATGGCAGACGAGACAGAAAGGAGGAAATTTTAAAAACACAAAGAGTTCTTTAGTCTGTGCAGCGTTCAGGGCTGCAGAGTCTGCAGAAACTGGCACGGGGACCAGGAAAATAATGACGACACAGATGAGAAGGGTTTCGAGGTTAACCAAACTGGTCTGGCAGACGAGAGGTGAAATTATCCGTTAAGCTTCGCTGTAAACATCCAACTACGATCGCGTGTGTTTATATACGTTCCCGTGCCACGACGGATCATAACCAGTATTTCGAGTGTCATCGTTTTTAGTTTGACCCATAAATTCATAGTGTTTTTTTCCTAGATATCCAGTTCGTATCACGTTTGCTTGATCTATTTTCAGTATCCACTGGAACTATCCATGACCTTGCTACTTGCCATTTTCTTTATTATTATTTATTTGGCAATAATCTTATATCAGTTGGTTTGGTTAGTTGTTTTTTTTTTTTACCTTAACAACAAAGCTATAAACGTGATATAAACATGATTTTTGCTTTAACTTGTGCCTCAAGTTATTCTTTGGTCTTTTTTCATGTTTTCCAACATTATCTTGTTCACAAAAGAGATACCTAGATATATAGATCTTAATGGCAACATTAATTACCATTGGATTATGCAGTAAGAAGCATTTACTAACAGTTAGTAAATGCTTATTACTGCATTAACTAATGTTAGTCAATGTACCCGGATTCTAAAGTGTTACCATTTCAACTGGTTCAACTGGGACAGTGGATGTAACAATACGGGAACAGTACAAGGGAAATTAAAGGAGAACGCTGTTTATTTTTGAGGTCTCACACACTCTGAATTCTGTAATCATTCAACCGGCCTGAAAAGTCCGATGGTGCCAAATCTCACGAGTTATAAACTGGTACATCTGGGTCTGCCTCCTTTACCTCATGACAGGAACACAGCATTAGTACTAAAAAGGTCAGTGGGTGGGAAGGGTAGGAATGTGGCCTTCCTGTCCGAGCTGAACCACATGCAGTCATAAAAATTGGAGGAAAATGTTTTATGTCTCTGTACGTTTGAGAAAAACATTTTTAAAAAGCCTATAGCAAATAAATCTTGGCTCGCCTTAAACCCAGAGGAGTTTCAGTGGTCCTTGGACTGTTATGAAGCTATATATCAGCTCTAACCGCTGCATTTTCAGTGGGGTTTGTAGGTTCCAGCGAATCTAAAGGTTCGTTCTGGGCTTTATTGCCTCAGTCTGCAGTTGGAGACACACACGGATCGAGATCAACCTGAGTCTTAACGAAAGGAATCTCGTCGATGTACTCCAATGATGCGTAGATGGGATGTTCGTGAACAGCTTCCAACATGTGGCCAGAAGTGTGCACATGGAGAAAAGTACAAGACAAAAAGACTGGAAAACCGGAGATTTTCAGGTATCTGGTCAATCTCTCCTTGGCGACACTCGACTGAAGGATCTGGTAGAATATGCCGCTTCGTGTCGTAGCCAGAATTGAGATCATGTATGTACTGGATTGCATCTGAATCCAGATTTGATATGAAGAAACCTAATTTCAGATCCAGACTCTGGTTTCAAACTTTCCTTCCTCTGACCTGTTTTGTGAGATTTGCTCTCCTCGTATCCACAGCAACACTTTCTGTAACAGGTTCAAACCTTCAGGACGTGTCAATGCGAAGCGTCCATCCACTTCCTTCACAGGCAATCTCTCCTGAAGTCGTTTTTCGAGGTTGCTGTCGAACAACTTCTGCGCTTCACTCCAGGAAAAACAGTGGTTCAACTTTTGGTTTGGTCGTCAACTCGTTTATTTATTCATTTGCTCATTGATCCACATTCCAAATTTGTGAAACAAAGGAACGATCCTTAATTTTCATAGGCACATTTTGCGACAATTCAACTGTGATTTTGCCCATTGATAATGAATCATAGAATATTGAACTTTTCGGGGTCACATCTACATTTTTTTTTAAGTTCAGGAGACGAAACGTAGCGCTTCTACAGTCAAGTTGTTGGCTGTATTGCTGCTAAAACTGATCAGAAAGAGCTCCAGTGTTGTGTTGAAATCTGGTACCCCGTCAAAATGTCTTTCTGCTGACTGCCAGGAATTGAGAGGGCTTAAAACCAACCTTTTACTAGATCAGGTTGAATCAGACCTGCCTTTTTATTTACACAACCTACTTTGCCTCCAACTGGAGTTCTACTGACAACAACACCTCTTTGCAACCATTGGAAAAGAAAGTGTTGATGTCGACTGCGAGAAGAGTCGACTTTCAGAAAATTTCACTCTGATATCCCATCCACAACTTAGACTGACTGTCTCTGTCACAGGAAGATGAAAACTGAAGCCTGATTCCAGGCTCGGATCCACATCGTGAGGGTGAGATTTTGGCAACAGTGAGGGTTCTATAAAGTCCCAATTCGCAGAATTCACCACGGATCGTCTCATTTTTCTAATTCTTAAGTTTGTTTAAACTTTGGACAACAGCTGGGCAGCTAGCAGGAGCTGTGTTGCTAACGTGGCGCCAAGAATAACACCACTTGGAAACTCAAAAAAACCCCCCAAAAAAACTACACAGCTGCAAACATCCCATCCGAGACTTCGAGATGCTATCAATGCTTCTCTTGCTGGACGTGCAGGAAGGTGACATTTTCACTTGGACTCACAAAAACAGGTCAGAACCAATCTGAAGAAGAAATTTAAAGGTGGTGATGATCCGGACAAAAGCACGTTTCACCCGATTAAACCCACTTTATTTTCATTGTCCCGCTTGGCAGCCGGAGGTGATTAATGGACCTTTATCGATTCCTTTTGACGATGGATGACACATCGGGCCAAGGTGGTCAGCACCCCGAGACATGGGACTCATCCAGAACTCACATCAGCTCTTATTTTCT
>KV751384.1:1637721-1647912 GCA_001698575.1 Mola mola | reverse complement strand
CGTTTGGAAAGTGCTTGCAGATGTCGCCTGCGCAGGCCGAGCGCCACCATGTCAGCTCCCCCACTTGGAACGTCTCAGGTTTGGAAAGCCGAGCGGGGAAGAGGAGGGCTTATTTTCCATGCCAGCTTACATGACGAAAAGCTCCGTGGGGCCCGTGGAGGAGGGAACGCCTCCTCAGAAGAGAGCTTGCACTAATCCCCCTCTTCGGCTGGTGTTGAAAGACACAAATAGGACCAGAATTTAAGGAAATCCTCCCAAAATACCAGATAAATTTTATTCTGCTGCTAATTTTACAGCTCTGTGGCTGAATTTGTTTGGAGCTCACGAAACAGGAGGAGTAAACTCATACAACACATACGTTGGCCGCTGCAGAGGATCCCTGTGACGTGATTTCCATGTCTGAAAGAACTCAATCTCTCGTGGAGTATTAAGCAATTGTTTCAGAATTAAAAACAACTGACTTTGGCAACGCTCAGGGTTCTCAAAAGCCCCAAGAGTACTCAAAACAACTTGCAAACTGCACCAATTTTTAAGGATTTGATAAAAAAAAAACCATGAGACAAGTCCTCAAATGTTTACCTTCGCTGAAAACAATCAGCTCAGTCTGGCTCTACAATGTGGCACATGCTAACTGTTTAGCTTGTAGTTGTACATACTTAAAGCTCCCAAAGCGAACCAAAAGCAACTTGATCGCCCCCTGGTGGCTGGCTCTAGTATAGACGCAAAGCCCCTCCTCCTCCATTACGTCAGGAAAACTCAAAGTACTCCTAAATGTACTTTTTCCCCCAAGATGGTTTCAATTTGGGTCATTCTTATGCTAAGCAGCAATGCGTTGCCCATCTTTACTTATATCAGTGTTTAGTCCTTTGAACTTAAAAGCTACATTTCGCTAACACACGTACAGCGAAAGCGCTCCAGATGTTTGGGCGACATCGTGTTTATTAGCCTCCTTTATCACTAACAACCCAAGTTAAACGCATCATCGACTCAAATGCACTTTGCTTTCGGTGCTCAATAGCCAACGTCAGCATGGACAAACTAAACTAAGATGGTGGACACAGAATCTGACGGTAGCATCAAGCCCGTATACAAATCCTAGTCTGGTTTCTGTTTTTGCACAAACTTGTGTTTTCAATTTGGTTCTGTATTATTTCTGAGAACACCTGAGACACAAATCCTTTCCAAGACCCATACTGGAAACGATTCCCAGGCTGAGAAGCTCTTTGTATGACTGGGAAATGATTTGTCACGGCGAAAAACAGCTTCTTCTCTTACAGTGTTTAGGATGTCACTGGCTCTGAGCTGTCCCAGTCATCAAGAGTTCAGTGGAGTCCAAACTTTTTGGATTCTCAATCTTGGCTTGACAGCACAGGGTCGTCATCTTGAAAAAATTTGGCCCCGTTTATAATACCGACAACCGACATGGCTGCGCCATGTGACCTCACGTTTGATCAGACAAAGACTAACTTCCTTTCCTATTGTTAATATTCTGATCAGTGTTTTAGGGCCCTGTGCTGCCCCGCTGGTCTCATGTACGCCTCAATACGCTTCATTAACACGTCGGCGTATCATAATACGACGAGAACCATGTAAAAAGTCAGCAATTAAAGATTTCAGGCCATATATCACTGATCATTTCTGAGCGTTCTGTTTTCTTTCCAATGATGGCGCATCAGGGCCGCTTTTTTTTGAGAAAAAAAAAAAAAAAAAAAAAATTAATAAATTGACGAGGTAAAAAGAGGACAGAAGCTGTACTTCAGTACAGGCTTCACAAACAGGGAAATTCTTCATCTTTTGACACATCATCATCAGTATCAGGACTTTCACAAGAATTTGCAAGAAATCTTGTAGAATTACGACTTTTTTTCTCACTAACTCACGACTTCGGCCCAAAAACTCCATCATACTTTCCTCTTTGACTGTGACTTATCGCCACATTTGGTTGATTTTCAGACAGAAAGCTGATTTCTCGCTGGGTGACACAGACTTCAGTGTGAAAGCAAAGTCGTTATCTTGACTTTGTCGTGACAGCCTGCGACGTTCCAGACGTCACCTGCTCGGCCGAGCTGCAGCAGGTGACGTCAAACGGCCCCTCGCTCCCCGAGTTCTCCTCTTTCCTGCACACGAAGCCCAACCTGCCTCCCATTAGATGAAAAAACACTGCGCCGCATTAAGACCTTTTGTTTTCTTAATTTTCTTTTAGTTTTGGTTGTTACGCAACAGAAGCTAACCGCCTCTGACAGGCAGGCCGGCTGAGGGAAACAATCAGAGGGGCACTTGTTCTCGCTGAGGACTGTGTTTCCCATTAAACCCCCACACAGCCAAGTCCAGATACTTTCCAGTGGCTGTAAGATAACTTCTCAGAGAGGCACCTGCCTTCTCGTCAGACCTGCCGCTTTTCTTCTGACTCAAAAGTTGGTTTGGGTGAAAACAGTGGGCGCCATCCAGAAACTGACGCATTATCACAGCACTTCCACTCGAAACCCGACCGAAATGCCAAAACTCAGGTACACGCAGACCTTACTCGGTGTGACTCAGACTCTCCAAATCTCCGATCGATCTTTGATAAACTTCCATAATTCCAGTCAGACGGAACAGATCCTCCTCATAGAGTAAGTAAAGAGAATCATGTTTTTATAACGGAAATACACAAGTTTCCTCTTTAGTATCTACAAATGGTACATTATGGCTCTGGTCCGAAATAAAAACTGTGAGAGTTCCAGCTGGACCTGGAGTCGCCCTGGTGGTTCAGCGGCTGATTGGGCGTCATTGGTGCCATAAATAAAACCCTTTTCCAGGAAAGGTCCACCTGCTGGGAGCATGAACAACGCAGGGACACAAGACCGATGCTGCGTTCAGGTGATGTCGGAATAATGGATTTCCTACTAGGAAAATTCAGCAAGAGTCAACATCATAAATGCATAAACATTGTTTTTTTTGTTTTTTTTATTAATTCATGTGTTGAACATCAATTTTTGATCACACGTATTATGATCAAGTGACCTATATTAGCTATAAACGTAACCTTTTTTAGCCTAAACTCTGATAACAGGCCGGGTGGAGCTAATCGAAGCTATATTTTAATGTTTTTATTATCATGAAACAGCGCATAAATAAAATTTGTGATGTTCCCACTTCACAAATTCCAAGTGCTGCTTGGAGTCAAAACGCCAACGGCGTCCATATTCTCTACACGTGCGATCTATATTTAAATAATGGTTAAATAAATATGAACATGCTGAATATTATATAGTATATTATAATATATATGCAAAATATGAATGTAGACATCAATTTTTAAACGCGCACCATAAATTGGTGTTTTTGTTTTCATCAGTAATTTTCTTAAACTTTTGTACTAATTCATTTACTGCTGTTTAATTTTCATTTTATTTATTCATTTTTCCAACGTATTCATCAATTCATCAGTTTTCCATTTTTTCCCCCGTTTAAGTTAACACAATTATTATTTCTGTATTTCATTTTACATCACACAAAACTCTTGTTAGTTTTTCCCATAAACTAACTCACAAAATACAAGCAAAAGAGTGTAATCGGACTCATGTAGGAGCTAAAATGAAAACCCATGTGCACACAGTCATCAGTGACTCATTTTAATTATTTTAAATGGACTTTCATGCATTATTGTCAGTGTTAGTAAACACGTGTTTTTTTTTAAACAAAGGCACACCATTGATGTCGGGTTATTTACGAGCCTCAAGTCTCCTGTTTACGTCCCCCGAAGTTGGTAAACTATTGATCGCAGCTGTTCTACATTTCCACACAGCACGTTACTCTAATCAAAGCTTTTCCTGAGTGTTTTTCGTTGAAATCAGGATGATCAATAGTGAGCAGTCATCCGATGATGACGTGTGTCATCGGTCTGATTCGGTACATCATCCATCCTCATCTTCAAACCTGTAGCTATTTAGGCTCGTCAGAACTAAAATTTCTTTTATTTTCTGCATCACGCTGTGTTAAAAACATTGTGCGATAAAAGGTCCTTCCGTCGGTCATGTCAATACCTGACCTGATGCCTTGTAGAAAGTCAAAACCGTCGAAAGTGGAGATTCGTGGTAATGTTTTGCATTTTTGCCTCTTGATGCAAGCGAGGGGGAAACCATTCAGTCGACTTTACGCCTATTGGTTGAGTGATATCGGTGCAGAGCTTGAGGATAAGTTCCCTTCCCCTGTAGTAAACAGTTGGGTTTGACAGTGTTTTTTCAGCGCCTCCGTTCTTGAGCAGAGCCTAAGTTTTGGCCGTACCGAGTCCATCCGTGTTGATTTTCTCCTCCAACTTGGCACCAAGTTGTGCGGAGGCTTGCCCAAGATGGACGACCTCCGCAGGGCTTTTCCACAAACGTGTGCAGGCTTGGCTCGACTCGCACGTCTCTGCCCGGATTCCTCCCCCCCGGAGAGGGAACTCTCCAACGTCAAGCGCTCCTCCAGCGGAGAGGTGTTGAAGACGTCGCTCGTCGCTTTACCGCCAACTCCAAGACGAGGCCGCTCCGCTCCTCGCTGCAGTTACGTAACAGCATCCCGGAATACATCGCTCACGTTTGGACAGACTGTCTGCACACTTTCGAGCGTGGAGTCATGCGAACTCCAAAAGTGGAACTGTGAAACAGATACAGCAACGAGGTGAAAGATCAACTGTTTAAAGGCCAAAACAGACGCAACAGATCTGGTAAGACGGGTTGAAGGAGAAGAAGAAAGGGATTCAAGAAGGAGAGCGAGAGTCCGGAGGGGGAAAAAAATGGGAGGCAGCGCAGAAGGGAAGGGAAGAGGAATTGACCAATTGAGATTTATGAGTAAAGGCATGTTTTTATGGGTGTTTTGATCAGTGATCAGCGTGATCACATGCAGCGACTGCGTTTGATCATCGACCTGTCAAACACTATATCGCACAGCGGTGGAAGAATTTACAGAATCAGGTTTTTGGGCCTGTGTCAGATCCTCGACCCGATCCTGGACCTCTTCACTTCTGGGCGGTCATCCAGGCCGTGCCCAGGATCTGCTTTAGCTGATCCGCCCCATCAAATCAGAATCAGCCACATAATTATGACAGAAGAAGAGAACCACATGAAAACAAAAGCCTTGTTGCTTTTATTTTGCCTTTCTACTTTGTTCTGTCCCGTCAGTCTCCAAAATAAAAGTCTGGTTAAGAACATCCTGTCTGCAGCTTGCGGCTGGTTTGAGAGGAAACGCAGACTGTTATAACTTCCCCAGTAAAAGTTACTCCATTAAAAGGTGAAACTGAGGTAAGCGACCTCACGTTACCTCTACATCCACCAAAAGCTCAACAAACTGGACAAACTGCCACGGTTGGCTATATTTTAGTCTTTCCTCTCTCTCTGTGATGACCCTCATGTGTTGCACCTGTGCCTTGTTAACTTGCCCTTCCTTGCGCATTGAGGCTCATGTGCGCCTCCCTGTCTTTTTCGTTTCATCGTGTCACGTTTGTATCCTGCAGCCTCTTTCCTCATGGTTTTCAGTATTCGGTTTGCCTCGAGAGTTTCTGGGACTCGAAAACTGCAAAATAAAAGGTCACTTTCTCAATGGAGGCCTTTATAACGGAGTAAGACAGCGTAAACACTTCTCTCGAGTGGGACTAATCAAACCCTCTGGAACTTTTAACTCCAGATTGAGCATTTAGAGGGAAAATTACAACGCTGGCTTTGTGCTCAAGTGTTGCAGCAAATCCAAAGCCAACGAGTTCAAAGACTCACTGTGGTTTACTCCGCTCAGCTGATCCAAGACACAAAACAACGGCGGCAGCCTCAAATGCAACAAAAACGCCAACAGATACTTCTGATTAATCTCAGACTGCTAAAAATCAAGACCGTTAAGATTCAGGGGTTGTTACTGTGAGGTCGCTATGAATTTCTTCATAGTTTGCAAATTGTGTAAAGTCCACATTATAAAATCTTCCCACAACAAGAAACTATATTTATTTAGGAAAGCCCTTAAATTTCAGCCTTAAAGAATGCAGTTTTGGTTGGGGTTTTTTTTTTTTGCTTTCAAATATAAAGATATGTAATTTTTTTTTTTTTAAATCAATCAGACAAAGTATATTAGGGTAAATTGCTAACCTAATTAAAAGCAAAACATTTTTAGCCTTGCTGTTGCACACACACAATGAAGACTCTGTAAGAAAATAATTAATTAAATTCAAATTTTAAATTACAGCATTTAGATAACAAAAGGCAACTTTTTTCTTTTGGGTATATTTTTTACATCATGAATAACTCAAAAAATGACCACTGGCCGAGGGCCAGTTTGGGGTAAAACAACGTGATGATCCTTGCTTGCCAACTTCAGTCAGTTTAGCTATGATGCATTATTTTGGGTCCCCCTAGTGGCAGTAAGGCCCTAAGCAGCAGCTTAGATGGCTGATAGGGTGGGTGGGCTCTGCACATGTCACAAGTAAAAATTTGAGGTATTTATACTTGGGTATTTCCAATTTTCTGTAATTCCCTAAAGTTATGTACACCAGAAAGACACAACTATAAGACAGGAAACCTTCGACTCCGCTAAGAAACAAAACATTTATTCATTTTCAAGCGAGAGCACTATGTCGTCTGCACAGAAGCTGATCTGAGTCCAAAGGTTCAGTAAAATATTTACCATGTTCCTCATCCTGGTCATGTCTGAGTGTTCCATCAGAAAACTCAAAGATAAGTACATTTTCTGCTACTTTTAACTTGTATTTCACTACATTTTCAAGGAAAACTTTGGACTTCACACTCCATTATAAATGTTACTATGGATCTTTACTTTAACGCATGAGTGCAACTACATGTGATGGCAATTAATGGTGAAAAGTGTTTAAATTGTGAAAATGTTCACATGAAGAAGAGGGACTGTGTGACCAGTTTGTGTTCAGGGTTTCAGGTTTTAAATTCATATTGTCATTATTTCTGTTGGAAGTTGGTCTGTTCTTCTCAGGTTGTCGGATGATGTCACTTCCTGTTTGACACACCACGGTTTGGAGTCAGTGTTTTTTTGGCAGTTGCTTTGTAGGAATTCCCAGTCTGACTTCACAAGACAACTATGAATCCAAAGGACAATTCCTATTGTCTTAAGGTTAAGCTCAGCGTTTTCACTTTTGATCAACATAAAATACAGATTTGTATTTTTTAAAGGCTAAACTTCACAAAAACACCTTCTGCATACAACTAAACATCGATCAAAAGCAGTAAAACATATATGACCTTGACTGGATCTTCTCTAAACATCAAGATTTGGATGATTGGTTGTCTGATAACCTAAGAGCCTCCAGACCGAGGTTTGGGACTCAGGCTCCCCTGAAGATGACAAATTTTTTAACAGTTGTAAAAAACATATTATTCCCACATTTAGTGAGAATTTATGATTTTAAGACCAAACACACGCAAACACAGACCATTGTCTGACCTCATGTTTTTGCTATTCTCCAGGGAGATACTTTGAGTTCTAATTTGTGTTATAGAAGAGATAGAAAGATTTTTTTGTAATATTTAGAGACAGCTGGTAAACTTTCAATAACTTTGCACAAAGCTAGTTAACTATTTGAAGCAATGACTTTAACCAGTGACTGAAAGAAACAAGACAGTGACATCTACAAACAATATTATACGATTTATTTATGGATTTATGGAGAAAATATGCTAAATTTGAACATTTAGTCCTGAAATGTACAGTACACAATTAAAAAAGAGTTGCTCACATCCTCAGGTAAGGAGACACCATGTTGGCCACATGTGGTAAATGATCTATATAAAGAGGAATAACAGTAGACCAACAATGGAGCTCTGAGGTACACCACATTGTACAATCTGTGATTACATTAATTTTACAATCTGCAAATTTGATTCCTTAAAGTTTGGATGAATTGAGTAACTATGGCAACATTTTTTGACTTAACTACCTCTGACTGTTACAGTAACAGCCATTGAGAATCACAGGTGTTGCACTATAAAGAGGCAGCCAACAAACTGACAAGCAAACCCTGACAGTCCCCAGTGAGTGTGTGATTATAAAAATATTCAGATCATCGAGAATCAGCAGCTCCTCAATCTTCATGATTCATATAAACAAACACAAACAGCCGTCAGATCAGTGCAGCTCCTCTAAGATAATACGAGACCCCCCCCCCTACTGTAAATCAATGCCTTAAGCAAGTCTACAGACTCCAATTTACACACTTTCATACTTACAAAATATCTGATTACTTCTGTGATTATTTAAATGCAAAGCGGCCATCACTGTGTTTGAAAGTGCATCCGAAACAATAAAGTTTCATTCAGCTCAGAGGGAAAAATGATGAGGAGGTCGTACCGCAATGTAAGCAGACGTCCCGCAGAATCACTACATTACAAAATCTGTCAAACAGAGAGAAGAAAATAAATGAAAAACATAAAGCAGAAACAGAGCCCAGAACATGCAGCGAGTTTTTTCCTTCAAAACAAAACCAAACTCTGGAAAAAAACACAAAAATAGACGAGCGAAGGAGGAGGCTCAAGTTTTCACACGTTTGACACAAACCAGCTGAAAAGTCTCAAAACTGAAACCAACTTTCCAAACAGCAGACTGTGGAAACATCATCATCATTACAGTCACTATGGAAACAAACAGTCACTGGAAGGACGCAGCGATGAAGAGGGAGCCAACAAGGAAAAACAGGAGAATTACATCAGGATTTTTATCAAGTCAAATTGGTTTTGGACACTCCGACGGTGTACAGTAAGCAAACCTGGACCAAAATGCCTGTCAATTCTGTCAGTGACGAGACTGGGAAGTGTTACTGATGCATCGATTGGATAATGTTGTTGGTGTTAACCTGCATCGGTGACATGACCACTTCGTCCTTCTAAAAATGAAGCCAAATATCCCGGATATGAGTTTTACCTCATTTATAGCATCAAATTACACATTTGTGGTCAATCCTGATGCCAAAAAAAATGTTGAAAAACTAATCAGTTCCAGGACTCATGGGATATATACGTGTGTCCAAAAAAATGAGGATCCAACCTCTAATAGTTTTAGCATTATCATGCTGACATGAAGGATCTGCGCAACGCAGCCGCAGCACCGATTTCACAATATTTATATAGATTTTCGGAATCAGCTTTAATGCGCCAAGTGTGTGTGCACATATAAGAAATTTGACTCTGGTTTACGTTGCTCACTGTGCACAAAAATGAAGAAATTAGAGATAAGAAGGTACGAGAGTGCAAAATGATAATAATAATTTAAAAAATCCTTGAAAGGAGGATGGATAATGTTGTGTGTATTAGGGACTATATATGTGTATATACATAACTGATAGTAGCTGTAACATTATGACACATACATACATATGAATGTGTGAATATGTGTAAGAGGCTAAATTAGGCTAAATTAGGCTATACTGTAGTTAGCCACTGGGTGGCGATCAAGATTTTTTGGCTTCACATCTGTTTACATTGTGTGGGTCCACCACAAGCTCCCAAGACGAGGGACACATTGATTTATGATTTGCAATCTGCCGGGACGTGAATTAAAACGATCACGAGATGATTCATGAGGACAAGATATCTTTTAATAATTATCTATCTTCAGTGTCACCTCCTCAGACTGGTTTATTTTAGAGAGTCACGACCAAAAACACAAAGGTTGGGGGGGAGGGGGTGCCGATCAACTGAATCTGAGGAAAGTCTCTAAGACACCTTCAGTGTTACGCAACAAAAACCCTCGGTCAAAGATTCCAACATTCCTCCTTCGGCAGGTGATGAAAGAGGAAATATTCCAACTTTTCATCACTTTGTCTCAATCTGTTTGACACCTGAAGACAGCCAAGGTCTGTCAACACTGTCGTACGCACAAAATCATAACAGTAGACGGAGAAGAAGTGTCACAACTTGACAGATGTTGTACTCATTGGGTTAAAAGTTAAAGTTAAATGAGAGAATCTAAAAAAAAAATTCTTGATTCTTTAACTCTCTCGTTGTATGATGGAATTCCTGAAATCCAGTCATGGCTTTAGGATTCACTGGGCCACCCAGAGGTGTTCGGTGGCCCCTGCCTCACGCCTGAAATCCCCTCGTTGTTTTAACCTTTATTGACACACACTTGTGTTGTCATCGCGCCGTCACTGCAACGATCCCCCACCGCGGCCGTGTTTGCCGAACTCGGTCACGTCCGTTTGACAGTCAAGTGTTTTCTCTGTAT
>KV751384.1:1583167-1632410 GCA_001698575.1 Mola mola | reverse complement strand
AGAGTTATTTTTTCTTTGTAATTCATTTATATTCTATTCATGTTTTTATGTATTTGCATTTTTTTGCCTTTAAAATTAAGTGTAGCAAAAAAATTACAAATTTATTACTAAATAAAAAAAGCATAGATAGAAAAAGCATTTGAAATAGTGAAATGATGCCTGCTTGTTTAAGCATTCTTGTCACTTACAGGATGGCTTATTCAAAATAATTTTGAAAAGCACGTTTAATAGATTTCCCAAATTGATCACTTTTTCACTTTCCCCCCTTTTCAAATAATAAACTAACACTTTGAATACATACAGACATTAAAACACTCACACATGCGTCTGTCGCACAAAGTCGGCGAAGTGTTGATCCCTGGCACACAGCTCGATTATCCTCAGGCGCTCCTGGATCTCCTGCAGGACGGGGTCAGAAAGAAGCAATCATGCTTATGTAACAGATGGACTTCTGGGTCAAAAGTGACGACTGAGGAAGAGGAGCTCTTGGAGGTAAAAATAGTCACCTGTGTAGTACAAACCTCCTACTGAGACCCAAAATACCCCTGAGCCAAATTAATGTCACAACATTGGACTATCTCTGTCCAAAGAGCCAGAGAGTTTGACTAAACACTTCCTGTGGCTTCAGAAGCCAAAGCCCAGGAGAAAGCTAAGTAGTAGGACAGATAGACACTGAGCCAGAGCCTTGATTCCTTTTACTCATATAACTCATGTGGGAAACCGTCACATGAACGGAAACGTTTCCTGGGGGAACAAGCGAGTAATTTAAGAGAACCTAAAATGAACAGACCCGTCATCTGACCTGAGTCATGTCTGCCTTTGTAACTGTCTGAGCTGTAATTATTGTGACTTCATCTGAACGAATTTGGAATGTTATTGTGAAAAAGACTTTAATTTCACTTCAATTTCACCATCACGTTTTCTTTTTTTCTAAAATGTTATTAACTTTTTCTTGTCAAGGCAAATCATTTAGCTCAGGGCAAGCTTTTACGATATTTGGCACAGTTTTAGGTCTTCTGATAAAACTCCTATAACTGCCTAACCTGTTCTATTATTTCTTTGCAGGTTTTAGGAATTTTGTGAAAAAAAATATGAAAGAAACATGTTACTTTATATAAAAATGCAGTGGTATCTGTTAAAAGAATTGTCAAATCTCACAAAACAAATAGACCCCCTGGAAAATTTTAAAACAAACCTCTATGATGATGACACTCAGCTGTATGTAAGCAGACACTGAACCAGTCTTTGACAGAACATGAATTATATCTCACTGAAATAAATGATATATCATGTTCATGAGCAGTTTTCGTACCTGATTGGTGAGTGTGGTGTTCTCATAGATGTGTTGTATCTCATCGTTGCTGAGGTTTCTAGAGCCGTCAGTGTCAATGGAGCTGCTGTACTGAGGGACGCTGTGGTTGCCGTGGCGGATGTACTGGGGCAATTCGTCGTCATAGCGATGGTAGTACTGCCCAGTGACGGGGTCACTCTCGAGCACAGGATTGACCTTGGTGGCACGCTCCAGTGTTGCTGCACTGTCTCCCCACCTGGAAGATGGGGAATAGTTTATTGTTAAAGTCCTGCTCAAGCCAATTCTACACCTCTGCCCCATTTAGGTTTTGGGGTTCTATGTGTCACTTTAGCCCTTTAACCCTATCTCCGGTCATCATTATGCCCCTCAGCTCTAGCGAAGTGGAGCCTACCCGCTCTTCAACCTTCCGACTACTCTACTATACACTGCACAACGGTGAGTTCTAACAATGGAGTAATTCAGCCATACATGTTTGATCCAGACTTAGATTCCTGGTCAGAAGAACAGGAGCTACTTGTACAAAGTCATCTACAAGTCGATACATCAGATTGTAGACCCTACCAGTCGGTGAATTATGACAGACATTCGAATGAAACTGAATCATAAAGATGGTAACGCTCACCTTAGTGGGTCCTCTGTGTCGTTACCATCGTACTGCTCCCTCAGCGTCTTTGCCAGGAAGAAGATGATCCCACCCGCTACTATGAGGAACCCAGCAACAGAGAGGATGGCGATACCCACCACCAGGGGCTCGGAAACGTACTCCTCACAGTGTTCACCACGGTACCACCAGTTCTCTCCGACCCGACACCTATAGCAGTGGCCACAGGTTTAACTCCCAAAAATATAATCAAGAATTGTTTTAACATAAACTTAAGTTTTCAATTCAATTCTAGTGTAAAACCTTCTCACACCTGCAGATGGCACCCTTGCCCGGAATGACGTCACATTTGCCGTCGTTGAGGCAGAAGTCGGCCCGCACATCACAGATGCTCTGACACGGTAGACCGTCCACACTCAGATATCCTACGTCACAAACGCACTCTGCCTCGCCTGACCAGTGGTTCACCATACACTCGGAAAAGTCATTACACGCCTGGAACTTACAAGGATCTGCCCGCTCACCTTCAAGAACAAACAGAAGAGGAAGGTTTAGACAGTTAAGACCTGTTGGACGACAGGTCCTAGCTAAGTACATCTAGTTGGTTTAGTACAATTTTTAGGTACTTTAAAAGTATTTTCTTGATCATGCTGCCGTCTTTTCTACCTCACTCTTGGTGGAAAAGGTAATGTTTGAGATGCATCATTCAAAGTTGGATTGTTGGCATCTGACTTCAACAATCACATGAAACAGACAGATTAAAATGCTGTTTGCTTCCACATATCTAGCTATCACTTGGTAAACCCCCTCAGTACTGGATGCCCTGTCATCAAATGGCGCTCAGTTTGTCTCAACTGGCAGCAATATCTGTATCTATTGTTTTGAGAAAGGACATTGGAAGGCTTATTTTGGCAGATCATTGAGGGAAGTGACATTGAGGTACAGGGTGAAGTCCTGGGGGATACGAAGGCCTGCTTACATGTGGGAACCATGTTCTTTTCATAAGATAGTTCTTGAGCTATGAGTGGGTATAAAGGTAAGGGCTGGTGTGCCTTAACTATTGAATATATACGTTCAATAGGTAAGGCACACCAGCCACTTACAGACTTGGCTGAGTAGCTGACACTCCTCCCTGCCCTGCGGTGGTGACATTTTGTTTGTCTCATTCTGTGTCCGGCTGAATGAGTACACAAGTGATCCAGACATGCCATCAGACTTCTAATGAGTGATGTGGTTTTAATGGTCCTGTCTGAGCTTCGGTCAGTTGAGGTCGTAATGGAGCAACAAGTAGATTTATCTCTGAAATACTAGTGTGTGATTTGCCTGGTGTGAGATAAATAGTGCTGCAAACCGATTATTCTTGCAATTAATATTAGAAAATAGGTTTCAGTGGGAAAGAAAAATGCCTTTTTTTCAGATTTGAGCCACCTAGGTTTCGCAAACTCTTGGCAGTATCACAGGATGAATTTGAATTTGTCCGTAAAAACCTATTGCATGTCATAAGGCGTTTCTGCACATACTAAAATCTTTCACGTGTCAGCTACACTGTAAAAACAAAGCTATTGTTTAAAAAGGCTGCTGTAAAATTTTAACTTTGCCGAACTCAAAAAGACAAGTTGAGGTAGCTCTGAGTCAACTTGTCTCAACTCTTTAAAGTTAAAACAATGAACTTGTGACACTGAACTAGGAGACATTGAACCCCCCTCCTAACCCCGGAGGGGAGAGGAGAGTTGGGTACCCGGAGGACAAATCCATTCTCTCCGGATTAAATCAAACTTTCAACAAGCTGCTTTAGCTGTATTTTTGGAAATGTCTAACAATCTTAGACTTAAAAGCGGACTTGAAAATGGAAAACTGTGCTGCTGAGCAGAGTGAAGTCGAGAGGAGTAAACTGATTATTACGTCCTCAGGGAGTTCTGACCGCTGCTATAGATTAGGGTTTTCAGGCTGTCAGGAACTCTTCTGATTGGCTCAGACAGATTAAGGAGCTGCGGCTCAGCAGATATGTGCACGCTGGAGGAAATTTCAGTAAATCTGACCTTATAGCTGCGACTCAGCTGCAGAAATCATCCTGCTCCGCACTGCACCGAGTCGCCAACCTTGCTCAGGTGGAAATGACATCTATACACAATGGCATGTTTTTCAGAATAAAATACAGCCAGCAAGAAGAAAAAGAAAAGGGACGCGTCCTTTGTGGAGTCCACTGACTGATTTACATCTAAAAATAACATCATCAGAGCCAAAATGGACAAAGGACTTAAAAATAAATGTGCAGTCAACTCAGAAGAGAAGCAAAAGAAGAGATTTATCTTATCTCATCTTAGATATATAAACAACAGGACTGCAGGCAACAGGTCATCTATCAGAAGAAGCTAGACAGATTCTTCATGAACATCAAACATCAAGTGGGGCCCACAGAAAACCAATCTGCTAGCATGTCTGCAGGACCAGCTGAGGGAATTACTATCGTTAATTACGCTCATTTATCTTCTCTGCAATCTGAGTTAATGAGTTCTCATTATAAAATGGGCCGCTTGCAATGAAATTATGATCCAAAAATAACAATATATTTGGACTGTACCAAGATACATACAGTCAAATATGTCTCCAGTCAGTATTTTTTGATGATTTTAGTACCGTAAAATGTTTATTTTATGATATGCTTTATGTAAACAAGAAGGATCCCTAAAATCAGCATGAAGTTGTGTTGGCAAGAAGATATTTTGCACTGAAAATATGACTTAACATACGTAAGAAGAACAGAGAAAATGCATTTAAAGTATTAAAATGTCCCTGTGTGACTGTTAAATGATCATATGTGAAATACAGTAATTTGATGAAGTACTCATAGATTGATAATGTAGAAACAGGATTTTTTTACATTGTCAGTATAAAATTTTACAGGTGGAGCTGATATTGAACCACTCTGCATGAGACTGCAACTAACAGTAAACAACAGGTAAATCTGTAAACATAAGAGCTGTAATGTCTGGCCAAGTTGGGTCATCAGAGTGAGTCAGTGTGTGCTGTGCTGATGCTCACGTTCCTTCCAGACAGATTAGCTCAGGTATTACACTGACACACACACCAACACCAACACACACACACACACACACACACACGATTCAACTGCTGAGCATGAAAACTCCTCTAACACCTAAGGAAAATAAGGAAAGTAGCTTTTGATGTGACAAAACAAGTGTCAAGTCTAGACAGAAATATTTTCCTAGTTCACGATGTCATATGTTAATATGAGTGATTGAGATTGGAGGCCCGTTCTGGCCGCGATGAAAAAACCTTTATAAACCTTCAACTCAGACCTTCTTCATAAGATTTTTCACTAATCAAGCCAAGTCTACATATAAAAACATGATTTTTTTTTTTTTTTACTCTCTTAGGTCAATTACAGAAAACCTTAACTGGAAAATAATACAAATAGTGAAACAAGGGTCCCATCAGTGGCCCTACCACTAAGAAAGTTAATATTTTTTAAAAACAGAAAGATCAACAACATTTTGATGTGTCTCAGTTGAAATTTGCCATTGTGATTGTCTTTGGAGCTAATTGAGCCAATTATCTAATTTCATTGAGGAATTATAGTTGGTCTTAATGTTTCATTTAAGCTTTTCTTTAATCCTATATATTTTCTGTTCATTTAATAGTACAAAAATTATTATTCTCAGTGTTACATTCTGTCTTAATCTAAGCTTTCAAAAACCTGTGGCGGTATAACGTTACTATCCTTTATTTTAGTCCTGTACCTGATTCCACATCCAGCGAGTACTTGTCGATGGCCAGGTTCATCGTGTGGTACGCGGTGTTGGCAAAGTCCTCCAGGATGAGGTAGACAACACTAGTGACACCTCTGGGAACTGGCTTACCGAACCTCATCCTACTGTTCACCACAATGCTGCCATTCCTGAAATTGAGGATCTCCAGGTTCTTGAAGTTGCTCAGGTTGGACTGAAGGTAAGGGACCAGCTTCAAGGACGACACAAAAGCATATGTGAAGACCATGTTTTTATTCACTGTGACGAGATTATTTGAGTTCTCACCAGTTCCAGGAAACGTTGCTCCAGGGCCTTGTACTCAGCAGAGCTCTTGTTGAAAAGGTCCATTGAGAACGCCATGTTGGTTACCCTGAGACTGAAGAACACTGTTAGGGCCCTTGTAGGCCGGGTTGGTAATGCAACAGCATCAAGGTCTGACCCCTGAGCCCCACTGAAGAAGCCGCTGCTGTCACCTTCAGTTTGCACATTGCCATACTGGAACAAATCAAAGCTGACATCAATGCTCGGCACGTCTGAAATTTCTTCCTCAAAGGGTTGTGTCTTAACAGCTGGGGTGTTGTTGTTGACTTCCTGAAATGAGGACGTTGTTGTTTGAAGGATGCTGCTACCTAATTCCTCTTTTGAAGTATTCGTATAAGTGGTGGCCGGAACTTCATCTTGTGCTGATGTAGTAGGTGACAATTCTACAGAATCCATTGGAGCACCTTCTGTTTTGTTAATGATAACTACTGGTGAAGTCAAATGAGGAATATCTGAGGGCAAATTGATCACTGGAACTTCGTCACCATCTTCATGGCTTGGGGGCTCCAAGAAAACTGGTTCCTCATCTTCTGGTGCCGTATCAGACACTCGAGTGAATGGTGAATCCTTCTCAGGCGAGAACACAATGCTGCTGCTGTAGTCGGGACTTGTAGATGAAGCTTGGACGGGAGCAGCAGTTGTTGTGGTGGCAACCATAACTTCATCCACAACAAGATCCTCACTTTGGTGCCTTACTATTGGTACCATTACCAGAGGATCATTGGTACTAATATGATGCTCCTCTAAAATCTCTACCTCATCACTGATGTTAGTCTTTGGCAGGAGTACTTTGGATTTTTCTGTGAATTCCTCAATTTCTGAAGGCTCCTTGGTCATTGTGCCAAAGCTGTAATCTTTGATTGTGACTGTCTGAACTACAACAAAAGTAGGTTCCTCTTTTTCTTCTTCCTCTTCTTTAGTTGAGGAACCATCAGCATTAGGGACTTTAGGTGCTTCATGCACATTATGGACTTCAACCTCCTCCATCTCAGGTACAACTTCTGATTTAGATCCAACTATAATGACTGGAAATTCTATTTCAGGTTTTGTTGTCACTTCCACCTCCTGAATGGTTTCTTTAAACCTGACTGCAGAATCAGCTGTTCCTGCAAAAACAGGTGCCTCATAAGTCCAAGCTGCATTTGTAGGAGAATCTGTGGCCTGAGCTGCATGCGTATATGCTTTAGTCATGGATTTGCTGTCATATATGCTGGATACCTCCACTGTTTGTTCTGAAAGTTCAACAGTCAAGATATCTTTGGATGAGAAAACAGGTGCTTGAGTGGTGGTGGAGTACTGCGGGTCTGGGCTGTTGTGCGGCGTAACCAAAACCTGATCAAAGACAGGGTCCTCAGTGCTTCCTTTTGGAACTGATACCTCCAAAGCAGGAGTTGTTGTTGTTCGTAAAGGCAAAGAACTGGTGAACTCAATACGAATGATGTCGTCTTCCTCATCTTCGTCCTCGGTTTCCTCCAGATCAGGCGGTGGTATGACTTCCAGGCTGTTGTCACCCTTTTCATAGAAGCCAGTCCCATCAGAGTTTGCTGCTGGCTTCCAGGACCAGAGATCGCCTCCTTGGCCGTCTCCAGAGTAACCAGAGCCAGAACCTTCCTCTAGAGCATGGACAACCTCAGAGCCTGTTTGATGTTTTACCGGCAGCAGGGGGGCAGTTGTAGAGGAGCCTCCTGGAGCAACTGTATGGTCCCCTCTGGAGATATCTTCTTTGATGGCACGAGTATTACTAAGAAGGAATCCCTCATCTTCAATACTTCCATTATCTGTAAACCATAAGAATGAATGTATAACATTTTAAGTACCCGGAATTTGTACAATGTACAACGTTTGTGTAAATGTACTTATGGAGACTACGGAAGGTCTGGAGGACTATAAGGTATTTCAAAGACCAAAACAGTTTAATAGCCTCATGTAAAACCACCTGACAAGTTTTCTGCACGTACTTCACTGGAATATAACAGAACAAGAAGGAGGAACCCAAACAACTAAAACATTCAGTAATTGTGCTGCCAAAGACTTTTTATCAAAGGAAAACTGGACTGTATCTGTACAAATGCCATTTCGTTGTGCAAAGAAAGAAAGAGATGAATAATGAAAAGTATCAGGTTTCAGGACTGCATAGATATATTCTTTGGCTATTTATTTTTATAAGGGAATTAGCACAATGATACCAAAATTATCTACTGTATGTTGATTTTATACATGCCAAAGATACTTAATTCACCTCTGTGGGGAAACTGAGTAAATAAATGAATGAATATGAGCTTAGACAATTCTGACACTGTAACATTCTGGGTTTTTATTGGACTCACTCTCTGGTGCTGTTGGCTCCAGATCGACCGTCTTCTCTGGGAATCTAGCAGAGGCTAGAGGAGCTGTGCTCTCGTCAAACATGAAGACGTCATTCTCACTAATCGCTGCGTCCTGAGGGCCTTTCCACTGGTTGAAGGTCTCGAATAGGAAGTCCTCTTTCTTCATGTAGACATTGCTGCTTTCCACCTCATGGTTCGGAGCGTCGGGAGGCTTCTCTGCAGCAAGGACGTTACCCTGAAAGAAGATGCTCGACAGCTGAATCGACAGTTTATTTCTTCATTAATGAGTTAGGGAGACGTAACAGTAAAAACCATTCTGGTTTTTGGTTCTCAGTTTAGCTCACCATGTTGTCGAAGGTGTCGGCTGGTTGGTTCGTTGGTTTCACAGCAGGCAACAAGTTCTCCACTGCAGAAAGGAGTCAAGATCTGTTAGATTCCAAATTACTAGTGTCTTTTTTGTCCTAATTCAAGTGAATTGAGTGATTCTCAGGAAAGCTTTTCTGAGTTCTGTTAGAATTGCTGCTTAACCTCATCTATTACTAATCTTGGTAGTAGAACTAAGTGATAGCATATGTTTTCATCAGAAACCTGTCAGAGTTCACTAATTTACTGAGAGAAATGACTGTGTGGTTTCTAACCGTTCTCCAGTTGCGGAGAGTCAGGCTGTATCTCCAGGCTGCTGTTGGTCAGGAAATTGTCTTTGTGCAGAGCTTCTGTGATGTAATTGCGGAAGTCGGTGATGGTGTAGACGATGGTTGGCTGTTCAGCAGTGCCAGGGTAATTTTTCTCCACCAGGTTATTCTGCAGAGAGATGAAGTCCAGCGTGTCGTTGGTGATGCCGCCGCTGTCCACCTCCACGGTGATGGCGTAGTGGACCAGGACCACCAAACCCCTGAGAGGAAGAGAGAGGGAATTGATGTTTTTATGCTATTTTGGGCAATGAACTCTGTTCCGTCAGTAAAAATTTTTGCAACCTGTTTATACTTTTGGAGAATCCATGAACCAGAATGCTACAATTAATAATTATTTCCAACCTAAGTAAACCACTTACCATCAAAGGTATCACTTACTAATTCATTGATATCAATGGTTTAAGCTCAGGAATAAAATAAATCTCAACATACTCAGATGATCTTGTACTATTTTTATCAACTGTGCTGGATTTATTCAAGCCATTTTGGTGGCTTCTAATAGGTTAGAACAAGTATCTGTGAACAAGTGAATCTGCAGGTTGTTGGAACAACTAGCTGTGACTACAGGAAGTTTCACTTCCCACTCAAGAAAGATAGAAGCATTGTTTTGGAAAGAATATAATAATTAATTGCGATTAAAAAAAACATGAAAGTTAACCATGTTTTTCTAACGTGACAGATAAAAGAGATAACAATCCCTGGCCATGTTGATAGTTGCAGCTATATCAAACCTGGTTACTTGGTTCTGTTAGCTAGCTAGCACGTGGCACAACCTTGTGACTGGTCAGGTATGTAGTGTTAATAATGACGTTATATATCAAGTTGTAGTAATTATGTCTTATACTTCATCATGGCAAATTTGCTTTGAGTTGATCAATCTTAAACCATCCTAAAACCTAAATTAAACATAATATGTGCAAAACAATTCAAATGGGAAAAAAAAATGTCACATTGTTGTTTGTGAAGAAGTGAAGCAAGGCCTCATGGGTTAAAAGACTGAGTTTTCTGAGCTTTCAAGGTGCTGGTAGGTGGATTGTGCTAGATGTGGACCTTTGAAACAGCAGATATAATCCAATCTCAGCCCCTTTTGACCTGAAGCAACTTACTGGAAATGCCTGACTGCACAAGACATTAAGACCACGGTATCATCTGACATCTGTTAATCTTGTCTGTTATTTCACACCTCTCTGACCTCAGATTGAAACTCACATTTTTTACAACAGTATAGGCTTTCAGCGTGACACAGAGTGAGGTGACTCTGTGGCGTTCAGGTGAGTTTTAGGGTCTCTCGGAGCTCACAAAGTGAATTTAACATTGAGACAAACCAACCTGCTGTGGGATGGGGTTTTACGGGGAAAGGGGTGAAGTGGGGGAGGACAGTGAGCCTGTCTTAAATCTTTAACAGTAATCCTGCGGCAGCCGCAGGTGGCCAGATAGTAGCAAAGGTCTTATCCCACTTAAGACCTGATTGACAATTGTTAAGACCATTAAGTGGAAATTAGAGCAGAGTAGCAGCGGAGCTCTTATTTACCGAGACAGCCAGGTGAAAGGGGGTTTGGGAGGGGAGACGGTGAAGACACAACAACAAGGGGAAGAAATCCCTCGTAATGACTCATTCAGACTCTGAAATCAAAACAAACCCCAACAAGGTTGTTTATAGATTTCAAACACAGGACAAATATCTGTATATGACTTTATTGCACGAACCATTAATATTCTTTCAAAAATGCCAAACATATCTAGATAAACAGTTGCTTTAAGGGATTTGGCATTATTATTTCTTTGTCTTATTTACATTTTGAAGGATAACCACACTCTATTACACATCCCCCAGTGCTTTGGGGGATGGACTGATGGATGTTTCTTGTCCACTGGAGGGGGATGTAAAATGGCACCTCATCATATTTTATCTGGCACAGGAGCATCCAAGATGTCTGATCTCAGAAAAATTATTTTTCAGACATCAGAGGGTTCAAGGGATTAAATTATGTTGAAGTCTAACTTACCGCTCCAGGTCCTTCTGCGGCCTGACAACAAAAACCAAAAGAAAAAGAAAAAAAATCACATTAATGCAACACACTGAACAAAAATGGAGGCTCTTATTTGTTGATAATGTATATTTCTGCATACACGTTGTAAAATCAGCACTAAAATTGAAATTGGACTTGGAACAAATGGTACCTGAATTCAACAACATGGACGTTTTTGAATCCCGGCAACCTCTCAAAGGCATCTTCGATCTGGGATTTAAAGAGAGGGTATGAAGTTTATTGGTCAGCTTTCCAGAGTTTTTTTATTTGTTTTCCATAAAACAGTCGATTCCATCAAATGCTGCCCAAATCTTTGTCCCTGTTTCTAATAAGAGAAGAACTGGGCTATTTAAATCTATTAAAAGTTGTACTTCTTTTATTAATTAACGAGAATTTATACTATAAGTCCCGCTTTTAGGGTAAATATTACCACTGGAAGAACAATTTTACACATATTTACATATTTACTGTATGTTCTATGTATACAGTATTTGCTCCATCAATAACCCAGTGCAGATGCAGAATCAACTTGTTTTGATTGCAACTGACAGGAGGAACCACAGTCAACACCAGAAACTAGCCAGATTCTAAAAATTCATGATGCATGCATGTAGAATTACCAGAGTGCGTTTAAGAAGCCACAGAAATGGCATTAAGTTTTTATCTCAGTTGTTAAAATTGGCTGCTGGGGCCTTCTATTTGGAATACAAATCAACATTTTTTTCGGTCTCAGTGTCCATGGCTGCACTCTATTGGCTCTGCTCCTCATTGGAACTCCTGCTGTTCCTATTAGCCCTGTTATCCACTTCATATTCCCTCATTAGTGACTCCGACCCTGATATTCAAACCATAAACTGGCTTCCCGCGTCACTGTCGATGGAGCGGAGCCTGAAAAGCTCCCAGCGGTACGGGAATACACCGGTACTCTCTGCTTTCCTGGCACAGCTTGTTTTTCCACCAACCCGAGGTGAGTCACTGCTCGTATTCTGTATGTTCTCTGATGTTTTCCAGCTCTTTTTCTGGCCCGGCGGGTCGTATAGCTGATAGCTGGCGGGGCAGAGGAAACTGAGCTGTAAAGCGTGAAGATCCCTAATGCGTGAAAAACAGGCGAGGCCTTTAAACCGGAGTCCAATTCCTGAGTCTGCAGTTTGTATGAAACCACAAGCCAAATCAATTTGGTAATAAGTGTGCATCCAGGACATCAAGAGAGGAGTGAGACACGAGAAATGACAGGAAGGCATAAAGAAGAGGAGGAGGAGGAGTTCTCGGAAAGAGCCACAGAGATCATAAAACCTGGCTTGGACTCACCACAGCTCACTGCATCATCTGTTTTTTTTCCAAAATAAGATGATGACAACAATGTGGACTAAAATGATTAATATCTCTGGACTTGATGATAATGTGCCATGAAAAAACACTACTGACTTAACAGCATTGTACAACTAGCATCAAGCTGTTGAAATTTTGCTACAAATTCATCCACATTTCAGCAAAACATATGCCAAAGAAGTGAAGCCACTCATAAAAATATGTGCTAAAAAGTTAGCAAGACACCTTACTGCATGGTGTACGCCACATAAAAAGCCTAACTCATATGTGCTAAAAAGTTAGCTTGAAGTTGATCATTATGTATGCCAGAGTGTTAACTCCTTGCTGAACATAATGTATGCTAAGATGTTAGCTTGTAGTCATTACATTTGCTAAACTCTTAGCTTAAACCCGTACTAAATTATTGGCTAAAACAGCAAATTTTTTATTCAAAATGATGTTTAGCAGTTGGTTGTGATGATTGAGAATGTTTATAAACTCAAAATTGGGAAAAAATTTGATGAGAAGCTGCATCTGACCTGAGTTTAAAAAGGTTTCATGACAAAAATCAATGAACATATACAATTATAGATGACTTAAACATGTAAAAAAAATCATCTAATAGTGTAGATTTGATGTCTAAAGAAAACTGTTAACCTGTGATGATATCAGCGTTTTGACACCACACCATTCATCAACATTTACTGTATCTAAACGCGACCTGGTGATCGTCCCTTTCAGAAATCATCTCACCCTGTGTGTGAAGTGTCTGGCCAGCTGCTGGTAGTGGAAGCTGCTCCGGTCTCTCAAAGAGTCGTTGTAGGTTTCTCCTCTTAGCTTGAGGCTCAGCTCCACCACCTGGTCCTTCAGGGACCTCGGGGGCCATAGCAAGGTGTTGTCTATCTCATTACCAATCTGAGTGCAGGAACATCCAGGCATATTTAGCATTAGTATTTCTCATTGGACTGAAAATCTGTCATTCTACAACTAATCCATATATAGGGTACTTACTGAGTTCTCCTCTTCATCCTCTGTTCCAATGCCCTTGGTTCCAGGTAAGTTGTCATCTACACTGTAAGGACTGTCTGTTAAATCAGGGAAGTTTCCATTATTGTACTCCACTGTGTACTTGGGCGTAACACCCATAGAGGTAACATGGATTGACTCCTCCGTGGAATCCACCACAGTACCGTGGCCGCTCTCCGCATTGACTTCCACATCATTCTCTTGGGCGATTTTGTCAAAGGACTCCGATGTGACCTCTACTGAATCCTCTGTCTTGATTTTCTCTGTATCTTTTGCTGCCACATCTGGGGAGATAGCCTCCACTTCCTTAGGGACAAGTTCGACACCGTCCTCAGTTGGGAGAATGGCTTCTTCAGGTGAACTCTTGAGGATAGCCTCTGGAGAACGTACACCAGGAGCCTCTGACACATTTTCTTTCTCAAATTCATGGCTGGATACTGAGCCCAAAACTTCACTTGTAGGTTCAAGCGTGGTGGGTTCTGGTTGTATTACTACCTCAGATTCTCCTGGAAGGTCCACTTTTACCTCTGGTTCAGGGGTTTCCTCCACTTCATTCCCAGGCAACAAACCCTCTGTTTCTTCTGGAACAACAACAATAAGTGGGGTGGTCACTTCATCAGAACCTGGACTGCTTTCATCAAGAGTCTCTTCAACTTCTGGTTGAGGTTGTTCTTCTGTTTCAACAACTCCGCTGTCTTCCTCCACTGTGTCCTCAGTAGTTGTTTTATCTGGTTCTCTTTCTTCTACAGTTTCTCTTTCAAGTTCCACTTCTTGCATTGGTTCACCTTTAGGTTCAGTCTCTTTGGCATGTTCTCCTGCAACAACCACTTCTTCTGCTGATGGTGTACCTAGCGATTTCTCGAGCTCCTCCCCAACTTCTTGTTTTGCTGGTAGGGTTGCTTGTTCATTCAAGGTTATGGTTTCTTCTACAGCATCTGGTTTTGGTTGAATTTTTACTGTGGTCTCTGCTAAAGATGTTGTAGGTATCTCAGGTGCTTCACTTTCACCTCCAGTACGTTCTTCTGGAGTGTCAACTAATTCCTCTCTTTCTTGTGAAGCCTCATCAACTGGTCCTTCTTCAATGATTGTTGTTTCTGGTACTTTTTCAACTGGTACTGTTGTGACATGTACATAATTTTCTACCATATCCTTTATGGTAAATGTTGCCTCCTCTGTTTCCTTGGGTAGTGACATAGGAGTGACATAGGAGGTCTCTTTCTTCGAGGCCAATTCTTCTCCTGGAGTCACATTTGTAAAGGGTTCAGCTTCTTCTGAGTCTTCATCTGTAATCAAAAACACAGTTTGAGTTGCATCTGTGTTGACTTTGGTCACATCGTGGGTTACTTCTACAACACCCCCTGAAGGATGTTTTGCAGCTGGCTTCTGTATGCCACCTTTAGATTCTCTAACACCTGCCACCTCAGCTAATTCAGAAGCATCTGTTACTGTTCCAATGGTGTCAAGTGGAATTTCTTCAACCTCTGGGCCCTCAATGCCCTCGACAATGGTCTCTTTGATATGTTTCGTCACAGCTTCTGATGGTGCCACAGCAATAGGTTCCAAGGTAAGGTCTTGCCGTATATTTTCCAGCGTAACAGCTTCTGCAGTTGTTATTATAGTGGGTTTTGCAAGGGCCACAGCAGTAGCTTCAGCAATTACTTCTTCAGCCACAGCCTCTGAGGGTGGCTCCTCACCTTCTGGGGTAACTTCTTGAATCACTTCATCTGGAATAAGCTCTACAGCCTCCTCTCCTATTGTATCTGGGATAAATCTGTCATCCCCTACTTCCGCAACAATCCCATCCATGGGCTTTTGGGTAAGAGGGTCAACAGTCTCCACATTATCCTTTGAAATGTCTTCATCAGACACTTCTCCAGACTCCAGTGGAACTTCTGGGCCACTGACAACCAAAGATGGATTTTTTGAATTGATGTTGCCTACAGTTCCCTTGACATCTTCAGTATCCTCTAGTTCAGCCACAACCGTAGGCTCAGAGGGTAAGCCCTCAGCAACCTCAGCCTCTTGGATTGGCCGTTCACTTGCAGAGAAAGGAGGGGTCCAAGTGACAACCTCAAAGCCTAGTGGAAACCCATCTTGGCCCATTGTAATTGTCTCCGATCTGATAGGGACATCTCCATCTGTTGACAGCAAAGATAACATGACATAATTAGAACAACGAAAAGCAAAAAGCTGCGCAGTGTTTGTTTACAGGCTTCCAACTCAAAGCTCAAAGCTATATAGCTCAATCTGAGCTCAAACTCAAGCTCTTTGATGGTATTTCCTTATTCCTGCACCAGCCTAATTTACTTAAAGACTTTGACTGTCATTGTAAATATATAAATACTTTCTCAACTTTTTTATTGTTTTTCCTTTATAAAAAATCTGTTTCATCGTCACGTCTCTACCCAACTACTACAGTTCAGACATTTCTACTCCGGCTCAGTCTACATAATCACCTGTGGCTGCGATCTCACTAGCCCTGGAAGCTGTCTTACAGTAACTCAGTCACGTCTCCATCTCTATCCACCCTCCGTCCATTGACCAGACTGCAGCCAGTAAATAGGCTTAAAAATCTATTTAGAGCGGAGCGTGTGACGGGAATCAGCCTCGTGCACCCACTCCCCTGTCACATAAGACAGATTGGGGTATAAGGTGAGGGACTGCAGCATACAGCAGACTTTTAAAGGTGTACACGCATTCGGGTTTGAACAATCACTGCAGACCACAGTTCTAAAATCTGTATCCCCACCCACGATGGGGTCAAAAACAAACTTTGAATGGGTCACAAATAGGTCATCAATAGGACACTGTTAACTACCTGTTTTTTGATTCTTTCATATGATTATTGCATTATTACAATAAACAACAATTTAAACTGGGATAAATGCAAGTTAACTGGTGAGGAGCGTGAAATGCTAAACCACGATGAGGCACTTTCCTGAATCTATTGATCAGAAGATTCTGGTTGGACTGAAATGTTTCTAAACCTGCAAAACAGTTCAGAAAGGACTTGCAAGTGAAATTAATTTGTAAGTATTTCAATTCCAAACAGAAATGAACTGAGCGTGTGACTGTGAGACAAAGCCATTGAGAGACTGAGCTTCATGTGCGTTTACCTGGTACAGTCATTGATTCTCCGGTCTGGAGTTCTGTGTTGTCAGAGCTGCAGAAGAAGACAGATAGACAGCAAAGCATTTAAAAAAACAACCACAACTGACTGAAAGGATGCTAGCAGCAGACTGCTGTTGGTAAACTTTGAATGCTGCAAATTTCTCTCTTAAATCTTGATGAATAATCATGTGTAAAAATCGATTTTGTAGGTCTGGTATTACTGTCACAAGAGTTTGTGATTCGTAAACCCACAACTACTGATGCGTGATTTAGTTGATCAGTTGATATGTGGTGCAAAAATATTCAAAAAAATGTCAGGTTCTATGCTCTCCAAACTGAATATTTTTCTTCGTTTTTCTTTGTTATATTTTCCAGCTTATTATAGATTCAAGCAAAATAAAATTGTGCAACAAAAATGTGAAGTGGACTCGTATTGGTGAATTGTTTTTTGTTTTTTGTTTTGCAACTGAGTTTTAGGGCCAAAAAAAAAAAAAAGGATTTACATGAAGTTGTATATTCACGAGAAAAAAAAGTCATAAATTTATGAGAATAAAGTCAAAATATAATGAGAAAAAAAGTGGTAATTTTAATTAGAGGACAGATATCAGCACAGGGAAATTCTTCATCTTTTGGCACATCAGCACCACATTATCATCACTATTAGGACTTTGAAAAGAAAAGGGGCAAGAAACTGTTCATTCCGGAAAAAAAAAAGAACTACACATTGTTTATTTCCCCATAAAAGCTTGCAAAGTTTCGAATGTATTCGTAAATTACTACGTTTTTTCCCATAAGATTGTAAGATTACAATTTTTTTCTTGTAGATTTGTGCCTTTATTCGCAATATCTATAGAACAAAAAAATTCTTCAATGTGATATTTTCTGTTCTGAAACATTCGTAAAAATAGATTTCTGCACCACTGAGAAAAAGAAGATTGCAAAGTTGTTGATTTTTTTTTATTTCTAAAAGGGACCTTTCACCTATTTTAAGATTTCTTTCAAGTTGCACAGTTTAGTGTGTTTTTTGTCTATCTGGAATATTAAAAAAAATATATATTTAAAATTTATAGAGTAGTACAGACAATCGGCTCCCCAAAACATAGTTTACACATATTCCCTGTTTTCTAACATTTACCAATAATAAGTGTGCAGGAACTGTTGTTTCCTGTAAAAAACTAAATATCTGTGCAACCTTAAAATAGCTGACCGTCTCCGTTAAATTTGTTCCAATGCAGGCGCTCCGCCACAGCTGGGTTGTGGTATTTTTACATCCACAATTATCTAAAGCCACAGGAGTGTAAAAAGCGCAATAAAGCAAACAAAGCAAGGACAACAAACAAACATCCCGCAGATTTGCGTTTGCCTCCTCGACTCCTGGCCGAGCGACAAGCAAGCAGCAAAGCTCTTAATAATAATAATTGGATTCAAATAGCGCCTTTCATGACAACCCAGCACATAGTGGCCTGGAGTCATGAAAACTCAACGATCTTCTTTAATATATGTACAAAATGTACATAAAATCTGCTAAAAACTGCTATATTTCTTAGTCTCATATTATATACTGTATGTGTGATATTTTTTGAGCTGTTTTCTGAGTTTCTTGGTGAACTGACTCCAGGCCAGCTTGGTGGGTCGGTGTTTGGTGTTTGCAGGCCTACCTGCACGGAGGGGGGCCTGCGGTGATGGGCACACTGCAGCAAGTGATGAAACACAGCACAGGCGTCAATACACAACCACAGACAGGTTTTGGTTTACACCTGTAAGGCTGAGACGTTCCTGCAAAACTCTTCACTTTGTTGGGTTTCATGTTTGACTCGAATCTCCTTTCAAATCTTATTTACCTGAAGCAAACCAACCAGTCAACAAGACTTTTGGATGATCTTTTGTTGCTAAACTAAAACTATGTTGCTCGATATGCCTAAAAAACTGACTATCATGTTTTTTTTAACATTTTAATTGATCAGTTTCCAACAAAAATAAACATTTTTCTTAATATAAGAAAATTGATAATAATAGAACACAAAATGGCAATTTTAAAGAAAAATCAATTTTCTAAGATAATGCGACTATGGAAGAGAATTAGGGCCGGGCATGAGAAAAAATAAAAGAACTGATATTTTTTCATTACGCACTTCAAGAATAAAGCCTCAATGTCAGGAAAAAAGATGAAATGTTGAGAAAATCAATGAAATGTCAAAAATAATGTTCAAAACAATTTGGAGAATAAAGTCTCAGACGTCTGAGCTCCACTCCTTCAGGATCAAATAACCTGAGCAGTTGTCTAATTGTGTCATGTGATGCTACATATATCAGTTTCAGCAGTTCACCCATACGAGGCATTTTGAAGATCTTAAAAGGTCGACTTTATTCTCGATGACAAAAAAAAAATCTCTGTCCTCTCAACATTTTTTCTCTTACTTGGCCCTGATTCTCCTCCGTACACTCCACTTTTACGATAGAATGATGATTTGTTGAACCAGTAGATTTGAACTCACCTGTCCATTTGCGTGGCCATGACAACTCTCTGAAAGAAATGCATCACCAGCAAAGAATATTTTTACAGTTAATGACTTAAAAAGACAAAAGTGCTCAACAGTTTAACTTGGCCTTTCGTTTGAGTTTCCTGAATGTTCATACAATAATAATATGTAATGTATATGCAGCATAGCTACCTAAGTATGCAGTTGTTTGACTGAATAGTGACTACAAAACCTTACTGAGGCTTTTTAAATACATGTATAATGCAAAGTTGATTTCTAATTTCTAGAGTTTTATACTGTATGTAAAATATAGCACTGATCCCTTTACATTAATTTCATATCAAACAGTTGCTCATCCATGTTTGTTGTAACATAAAAAACTTTATGAAAAATACGATCCAATATACAATCACATGATCCAAATGAGGACAGAGGTTAGCATTTTTATGAATTAATATTAAACTAAAACACTCACACTCCTGATTAGGCTGACGTGTTCCTCTGATTGGCTGAAGAACTTGCCGATGTCCGTGACGCTGACGGACCCGTCCATGCAGCGACCCACCCAGTCCTGGTACTCGTCCCGCTCCGGCAGCCGGTCCCAGAAGATTTTAAAGGCTTCCCACACTGTCTCCTGACACACTGAAACAGAGGTGCACAAGCTCATAGCATTATAAAATGACTTTTATTCTAACCCTGAAGCAAACGTCCTATAACATGACGAGCAGATTGTAGGTATAAGCTGCCAGGCTTTGGGCAAATACAAAATAATACACTTCAAAACGTTGTAATACATGTATATATCTACTGTAATGTCAATAATAGTAATGTGATATTTAGCAGGGCTGCATGTGAAGATAGAACAGAAGAACTCACACAAAGCCTCTGTCAAAGGCCCACAAATGTTCCCAATCTGATGAGCCGCAAAACAAACAAATGTTTTTCCTCTTCAAAGGCTGACATTTTGTAAATCCAATGTGGAGTTTGCAAACAGAGCAGATCTTATCTTTTGTTTGTAGCTGGAGTGCATTAAACATGGAAGTGGCGCTGTCCAAACCCTCTACAAAGGATGTGAAGACAAACGGCTAAATTAAGATGGTGATGAAGGCTGAAGTTGATGACAACTGGAGAAAATACCAATAAACAAAATGAGAAAAGAAGCAACAGATATTGTTTTTTGACGTTGTTGTTCAGTGTCACTGAGTAAAAAGCATTTTTGTTCCCTAAAGTTAAAAAACAAAAACTAATTTGTCCGACACACTATCCTGTCCTGTGTCCAAAAATACTTATGCCTATGAATGAGGAAATCATCTCCATGACAACTGACAAAGGCAGGGAAATATGGCTTCATAAAAACATAAAAATTTTGAATTTAAGTTCAGTAATGAACCTTCAAGCTCGACATTCTGAGCATTTAACCCGACTCATGTTTTGTTTTATCCTGAGTAATCTCAACTGCTGTTTCCAACACAACAAAAAAACATGTATTACTACATGTTATTACAACATAATTTAAATATTTGCCATGTAATTATCTAGGAGTCTACATTTAGTCTAAAAAGAAAAATATATATATATATTTAAATTAAAATGTCAAATGTTTCCTCAAAAATATATGTTAAACTGGCTCCGGTTTTGTGGAGCACAAATCATCTGACAGACATCCGTCCGGTGTTAGAAAATGGCTTGTATGTCACAACTGCTCCTAATTTTATAGTATGTTGGTACTTTCTTTGAGAAAAGGGACAGATATGTGGATAAAAATACTATACCTACTTGGCTGAGTGCTGGGGGATGGTAACATAGTCATTTCGAGAATTGAAGTGAAGCATTTCATTGAGACAAAGCTTGGAAATGAGAGTAAAGGAGCTGTTAACACGGTCATGTTTTTGCAGTGTATCTGGATCTGACCTCCGACCTCTCAAGGATCGGCTGCCTTTAATGACGGCAGTCTTGGCGTTTAAGCTTGTAAGTCGGTTTGGATAAGAGATTGAGTGTAACACCTGAGGTGCTGCAGGGAAAACATGGAATTTTTGCCCAACCGAAACACTCTTAAATGCAAAATGCTTACATACTCATGGTGATCAAAATCCAAAAAACCCACGTACCTCTAAGGTGGAAGTATTTGAGGTGGTTGGCTACGGCCTGGTCAAACGTCTCCTGAGTGCAAAGTTTGACTCCGCTGGGAAACAAGATATTCCTTTTTCTTCGAGTTAGAGCAACATGTTGTCTGTATAGAAGTCGATTTAAGTCCGATGGGTCGTCCAAATATCTGCTATGCTCCTCCGAGTCCACGCTCCAGTCATGTGAGGCATCTGTGTGGATTTGAAAATCAGAAACCTCTGAGAGACATTCAGTGGCAGAAAGTCCTCGAAACTACATCTTTTGGCACTTTATCAAACGCATTTACCTCAGACTTATTATCATGGGTTTCCTACGTGTAAGAGTAGTTGTGAGCAGTTACTCTTGGGAAGCTAATAAGATAAGTTTCAGGATCAAGTAGAATGCAAGGAACTCACCTCTGGAGAACTGATTTAAGAATATAAGCTGCCATCTTGGATGCCCTTTTGCTAGACAAAAGACAATAAAGTGTCCTCTAGGGTCTTTCCTCTGGATTAGATTA
Organism: Mola mola; assembly: GCA_001698575.1. Lineage (NCBI taxonomy): Eukaryota > Metazoa > Chordata > Actinopteri > Tetraodontiformes > Molidae > Mola > Mola mola. The sequence continues at coordinate 1,610,809 of KV751384.1, read as the reverse complement.
ATTTAAGTGCCCTTAAGAATGCCCCCCAAAATGGATAAAACAGACTAAATCTCCCTTTAAGTTGCTTTTCTAGTGTGTAAAACATTCTCATTTACCCTCTAAGGTGCCCTTCCAATGGACAAAATGTAATAAAATGCCCTCTAGGGTATCTTTCCATACTATAAAATGCCCAAAAGTGCCCTCTAGGATTCACTCCCAGTGGCTAAAAAGTAATAAAAGTATAACCCTCCAGTGGATAAAATATCATCAAGTGCTCTTTAGGGTGACTGTCCAGTGGAGAAAATACAAGAAACCTTACAGGCCAAAAAATTTGCTTCCATATGTTCACATGGAACGCACCAGGATTTCTGTTTTCTACCATAAATACGACTTTTTGTGCATTGTTGCCCCACCACATACAGGTGTTGCCCTTTCAATTATTTTCACAATTGCCCCTAAAACATCCTGAGTCCACTGCTGAAAGATCATTTTAACGATTCTCCTGTTTGTGTGATGCCCAAAGAAGTCGATTGATCCAGTGTTTCCATAAAAGTCAGGGATTTCAGAAAAAGTCCAGATATTAAAGAAAATACTGACCACCTATTAAATTTAGCTGGCCATTTGAAGTGGCCGGATCTTGAGGTTGGGAACCACATGACTAATCATTCTTTTTGCGTAGATTCTAAGACATCCAGGTAGGTTTTCAAAACCAAAAAAGAGGTCTAGATACCTTCAACTAAAACAGTCTGGACTAATTAATCTAATTGTATTGGGAGTAGTTCAAATTGGCTCCACCTCGAGCAGCTACAACACTGATCTGCTGCTCTAACATTGAGACATCAGCATTGACAATCCTTTTACTTTTACTACCTGAAGCTGAGTTTTGCTGCACTTTTACTTCATCGAATGCAGGATGTGTAATTGACTTTTGACATTGATGCATTGGTAGGGAAATGAATGTTCATTCCACCACTGAGTGAGAACACAAACATGTGGTAATGAAATTACGAACCTGTTTCCGTGTAGATGTACCCCAACAGCAGCACGGCCCCGAGCGCCCACAACGCCATCCTTCCACTCTTTATTGCCATTCCTCAAAAAGATCTCGATGTCCAGCCCCCTACCTTGCTGCTTCTCAATTTCCACTTCCTCAGCTCATTAGCGGCTCCCGTCTCGCAGTCGTCCTTCCACCGGATCGCACGACATTTGTCAGTATAAAGCAGGAGGGGTTGGAGTTCCCCAAAGCTCGGGACGGTCCTGACGTGGCCTCGCCGGGCTGCTCGCTGCTCTCAGGTGAGCAGATGGGACTGAGCTGCTGGGGAGATTTCTTTCTTTCTCTTTGCTCTAATCCTATTTGTTAAGCCGCTGGAGTGGATGACCGTCAGAGCCACTGTGCCCCAGCGCGACAGGTCAGTATCGCTTATGGAAATCAAACGAACAGGCCGAAACACCAACGCTCAGGGGCTTAAACAAAAGGTCATCTTTCAGAAAAGGTCAAACTGACTGTAAGATGTTTCTACCTGAGCACTCAAACAGCTAAAAAAAGGCTTAATTTCCCAGAATTCTGCAGTGAGGGTGGCACTTTTACTAATTTCTAATTCATACGTGTATATTAACGTTTATAAGCACCTTACTAAGCTGTAATAAATGATTATTAATTGATAAACACACTAAGAGTTCAAACGAGCGGTTGTAACAATCAAACACAATAAGTACTTGAAATATTGTTATAAACCATTTCACAAATATTTATACACTGTCAATAAGACATAAAGTGTTACTATAAATAATGATAATAAAAGACAAACTCTCTGATTAATGAGAAATACTGCCACTCGTTTGCTGAAATGGTACATTGTTTAGCCCCAATCAGATAAAATTCCCTGATAAACAAAGTTTCTGACGATAAACCAATAGTCTATGAAGGAATTTTATTATTAAGTAATACTTGATTCACTGCAGCTTGGAATTTGTATTGTAAAGGTTGGATTTGCACTGGCTGGATGTTGAGGTAGATATTAATCTGTCCCCGACTTCAAAATCTGTGAAACATAAAAGGAAACGGTCTATTTGAAGAAGTGCTACAATAAAATAGAGCCCCAAAAAGTATCTCAAGTTGTGTCAGGGGTTGTTCCATGAACTAGAAAACAGTTAGGACAGGTTTTTTGGAGTTGAATTCAAGTCAAATTCGGGCATAATTGCACCAAAAATCCCCTGAAACCCAAAAGGAAATCACTTGGAATTCAACTGGGATCCAGCCGGGATCACAGTCAGCCCCGGTCAGCCGGGAACCAGACAGGTGGTCGTGCCGACAGACCGACCTCAGCAGATTACCTGAGCCGGCCATGAGGTCGCACTGAGCATTTAAAGGTCAAAGGTGATAGTGAAGTGCTTCGGTCAAAACGAAAACTTCCAGTGATCCTCTTGTCACTTATTTTCACTAAATCTGCTGAAACGTTTAGAACAATCCAAGTTTGGTGAATAAATTAACAGAACGTACGCTGTCACATACATCGCACATGTAGGTTAGTAACTTCATAATGCAAAAATGTCATTATTTTTGACCTTTAATACTTAAACAGTGTAAATACTTACTACTGGGGTATAATGTGCCATGTTTTGTTTGTCTGTTTAAATTGCAAATGAACATCAGCTTAAGTTAATAATGTTTATATTTTGATGTGAATTATTAACATTAACATGACAGGTCACTTTTGAATAACGAAATAAGAAATAACAGTTTGTAACACAGGATGTTAGTGTCATTTATTTGGGGATCAGAAAACATAAATCAAAAATTTGGGGGTATTTTATATTATAGTTGTTATCACAGATCTTATTAAATTAGACACATATTCGATAAGTGGTGATACCTTTGTTTTCCTAACTGGCAGTTTTCTTTAATTAGACCCGTCCTGGTCCAGACTGTGCCCCCCCGCATCCCACAGTCAACAATGGCAGACATCTTTTATTGGATAATGGGATTAGCAGGAACCAGAAAGGGCAACATGTGAGAGAAATACTCAAATATTCTTCCTTTAACCCTAACGTTGTATGTGCAATTGAATTTGTGTAATTTGGGGTATTTTATTTTGGTAAATTCATCCTGTTTCCAGACAGACGGAGTGTTTTAATTTTGGAGTTGGCCTCCAGCAGCGAGTCGGGATCCCTTTTGTAATTAAAGGCCTCGCTGGGATTATTTTTGGGGAGTGGAAAGGATGCTTCATACAGGCTCTAAATCGTATTTATCTCAACCTCCCATTGCTCAGATTAGCCAAATCTGTGGCTGCTGGGGAGAAACATGACCTCCACTATCCTGCACCAGCACCGCACAAATCAGTGCCTCGCCAGTCAGCAAACACTGATGGCATCTGTTATCGAGAAATATGACTATATCATCTGCAAACAGTTACATACAGAATAATAAATATTTCATTACTTTCTAACATTTTGCTTTCTGTTGTGCTGTTTCCCCAATTTTACTTGTTTCAACCTCTTTATTGCTCTTCAGTTTACAATTGATAAACGTTCATTTTTTAAATGTATTGTTTTAAATGTAATATTTAGGAATTTTGAATAACCTGATGATATAAGTTTGAAGCTGATTCATTACTTATTTAGTTTTACTTTAATATTGTCTTCAATAAGTTACTTTTTTGTTGCTTTTTTAATTTTTGAAAAATAAAAACTAAAATAAAGTTAAATTTTACAAATGTCATATGTACTTTCGTGCTAATTTGTAAAATGTACAAATGTCAAGCATTTACTAATATGTTTTTACAATATAATTACAATATTTATTTTAATTTTTATGTTTGAACAACTTTACCTGTAATATTTCATTAATACTTGATACAACAGTACAACAAATTATATGAAGATGCTGTATTTGATTATGTATATAATCACACACAAGCAAAACTTTACAGTGCATCATAAAATCCTAATATATGATGATTTAAAACTTTTACAAATGTCTCCAAAATTCAATAAACCACAACATTACACTTGTGACACAATTACAACTGCAAACGATCAGGCATCTATGTTATTTCATCAGCTACACCTGCTTTTAATGGGTTTTGTCTGTTTACAAATCAATTAAAATGTTATCTGTTAATCACGAAGACTGTTGTGCTTGTTGTCTGACAGCCTTGTACTCCTGCTGTCTTATCCAGGTAATGAGCTGTAAGCTGATTGGCCCTCAGCGGGGGGCGCTCTGCTAAAACCCCAAGATTACCAAACCAGAACCCGACACACACACACGGTTACAGACACGCACGCCACAGAAGCAGAAAAGTGTATTATGGGGAGAATCAAAGGAAAGAGGAAGAAAAAGAGAATAAAAGGAAATGATGGCAGGATGAGGAAATGTGTGGAGGGTCACCAAACAACACGCACACACACTCTGATAGTAACCCAGTGAGCTCGGACCTCAGTGATTAATTATGAATTAACTTTTTAATTCATTATCACCTCATTAATGCCAGAACAACAGCATGAACACTGGACCATCAACTTCCTTCACCAGCTACTGTATGTATACGGTATATGCATATTATAATGATAAATTTTTGAAAACTAATGGTTAATCATTGAACAAGTGCAGGCCAGGTTAGGAGCATGTTTGGATTTTCTTTTTCTTTTCTTTTTCTCAGAATTCTAACAAGTGTCCAAAATCTTAGAAAAAAACATTAGAATTTTGGGTTTGAAGTCAAGTCCAATTTCTGAGAAAAAAACCAAATTTCTGAGACCTTTGTTATATTCAGTTGTGTTTACTTATCCCAAATTTTTGCAAGTTTTGAAACCCAGAGAAATCTTTCATATTATTCAATGTGAAGTTAAGCTAAATTTCGTCACCTATTGCTGTAACACACGAGACAGAGTGAGAAAGGAAATTGTGACTAACGTGAATAAAAGTTGAACTTAAACCTCATCCATGAACGTTTGTACTCATTCTTACAGTGTTTCCTCACGTGCTCACATCAACCGTGTTTTGTATTTCCATCAATATCGTTGACATAAATAAAGACCAAACTAAAACCAAAAACTGAACTCTTTAGGGGAATCGAAGGTGACCTGAGTAGATGTGATACCTGAGATCAAGCCAAAGTTTGCTGCACATAATTTTTACTTTCTATGTTCTTGATCTGATCCTTGAGGAGTCGTTTTGCTCCCCAAGGTTTAATATTGTTTCCTGTAGCTGCTTCTGTCTGCTTTTATTTACAGTTTTATTTACAATGAAGTCCACATTTCTGGCCGGACTTGCTTCTTTATGAGACTAACATAAGGCATTTTTGTGTCCACACCGCAGGAACAGTTACCCTTTTGGATGCCACTGGAATGGTGTAGAGGCAATTCTACATCTACCTCTTCCTGCTGTAAAGCAGCTTAGCTTTCAAAATAAGAGTCCTCTGACTAAGGAAGGGTCTATTGTGACTGAAGGGAAAATTCATGTTGAGTGCTGAAAAATGTTTAATTTTAACTTTTCGATGTATAAAAATGAGCAAAAAAAACAAAACCGCTTAACATTTCTAATGAGAAATTTTGATTGCAGAATAAAAGTCCGGTTTTAATCACACTGGATTCCAAATATAAGCGCACCTTTATCTTAAAAATGGCTGATGGTGAAAATAAATGAAATGGGAAACAGTTTAATATCAATTATAGAAATTATTTTCAGAAATTCAGAATTCAGAAATCTTTTAAGTATAGAATGAATTCCCATTTTAAGTCAGTTTAGGTTTCAAAATAAGAGTCTGGGGCTACGTCAAAATGAAAATAAATAGAGTTTATTTAAAGGTAAAATCGTTTCACATTCATGAAAAAAAACAAAAAAAAAACGTAATTACCCATTTAATTATAGTAAATATTTCTGACAACAAAGTAAAAACATAACAACAAGGTAACAAAAATAGAAACTATTTATTGCACGGGTGAATTAGCGGCTCGGTGTGTGTTTGCTTTGGTCCTTGTGTTTTTACCGGCTTGTGTTCTGACTCTGATGCATCCTCATTATCAGACTGTGGATTTCTTTGCGCTTCTGTCGTACTCGCTGCCGCGGAAACCAACTTTCCAATCGTACCGGGAGGTCGAAGTGCACCACAGGGTTCTAAGGAACCAATCACACAGTTTGATTTAAGAACTTTTTGACTGGAATACGTTCGGTCTCTGCCAGGTCCCTGTTCACAGGTTTCACATTTTTTAATATCAACCTTCGAAAAATGTTTAATAAATTGATTTTTTTTATTATATCATTATTTTGTAGCACATAAATGCAGACATTCCAATTTTGTTAAAAGTTATTGATCAGAGTTGTGACCTAAAAATTCACTACGGGGCCTATTTGTCCCATCGTAGACACTCCTGACTGAAATGTACCTCATACTGAGTATCAGTGTTTGTGTACCTGCAGGAAGCTCTCGGAGTACTGCAGCAGGTACAAGCCACAGTCGCTACTGTTGTCTTGCAGAGGAACCCGACAGTTGGAGCTCCTCATGCTGTCTGGCGTGAACAGACGAGGTGTCCCCCTCCGGACCTCCCACTCCACCTGCAGGTAGCTGAAGACCACAATTTGATAAACTACGGAACCTTGGTTGGCAAGCAGAGTAAACTCATTTAGAGGCAATGCGTAAAATAGCAAACTATCAAGCTATTATCCAGCAAATGAAACAAAGCTACAAAAGTTATATTAATCATCAAACTGCGATAATGTTGCATATCACGTTGTTGAGCCGGCCTGAATCCACGCAGGGGAAAGTCCTGCCTGAACTCACTCTCTGAGGAGTTTGCAGACGTTCTCGTGGTATGACAGCTTCAGAGAGTCCATGACCAGTATGCACGGCCTGGACGGGAACAAAAAGGAAAAAGTACCTTAATAAAACTGCAGAGTATGAACCGAGAGAGCGCCCCGATCCGCTTCTTTGCAGATGACTCACCTCTGTAACACAGTGTCCCTGTGACAGCCCCGCTGAAGACACTCCTAAAGAGATAAATGGGGAAACCAATTGTTAATCACCAAAATTAGACATTCATGAATGTGACTCTGTGTTGTGAGCTGTGCTGGTGTATTTACCGGTGGCTGCGGTGATTTCAGACTGAGGGATGGTTTTCCCACAGTTCCTTCTGATCTACCTGAGACAAGAGCACAACGACACCAACCTATTTGGCAAATTTTTCTTCCTCTTTGATTTCACCCTAATGACTGCTGGCCCACTTATGAAAAATCCAAACATCACACCCTGTCAATTGAGGGCTGTTAAGACCTCTACAACTAGCTTTTAGCTCGCATGGTTGTGTGTTTGCACAAATCTGAAGGAAAACTCAGAAAAATTAAGATAAATCAAAATTTATGATTATTTTGCCAGATGTTATTTCCATATGTTATTTTTCTTTCTACACTTGTTTAATGGCAAAAAAGATAAAAAGTGAAAGAATGAGATGTCTCTTAACACCAGATGTCAAAGCTGAATGTATTCAGAAGCTGAGATATTTATGTTTGGAACAGTTAATCCTTTAATTTTTGGTGTGAATTGGCATGTAGTTCCAACAACTGCTGCCAGGGTGCCAAATACTCAAAAGGTGATTTGCTGAACAACCCTGAAGGTTATTCAGCAACAAAAAGTCCGGTGATGATTAGAGAGGTTCTGGTAAACACTGCTGAGGCTGGCAGACACTCAAGCTGCCAGAAAGTCACAAGATGAATTGGCAGAGGCTTACCTGTTGGGTTCTGGAACCTCTTGTGATGAACGTCCTCCAGACCCGGGAAACAAATCACCACCAGAAACCAATGAGCTCTGTGAACACAAGAAAAAAAAAACAATAACCAAACTAAGACGGTATTGTTTTAAATGTTTTATATGCGTAGAATTACGGGACAGGATAATGACACAGGCACAGGTGCTTGGTGCTCCGATTTGCACAACTTTCCACCACTTGTCTAAATTCTCAAATCTGTGATGCTGCTGTACTGTCCATGCTGATCTAAAGTCAGTAAGTAACAAGTTACATTACGACTTAATCATTCAAAGTTACAGTTAACTAGCTAATTTGCTTGGGCATAATCAGCAGGCAGGTGCGCCTTCAAGTGTCTCTTCAGGTTAGTCGAATTCTTCCCACCTAATTTGTAGCTACAGGACGTCTCTATATCTGCCATTCGGAATGTGTTTCTTTCTGCCAAATGATAAATATCTACAGATACTGTTTTACTTATTGTTGGGCTGAGGTGTCATCATCTGCACATCCTGCATTTCGAACATCTGTTAGCCCGTCAGTAGCGTTTTAATCCAGTGCCATCTTATTAGCAAAAGCAAAATCTATGTCTTGTTATATTAGTTCAGCTCGTCAATGTATCGGTCCTGGAAAAAAACTGGAGAAAAAGGTAACTGACGAACATTTCCCATCATAGTTTTTGTAAATGAGGTTAATTACAAGGCTTCAAATGTGGATGGTGCTGAAAAGAAATTACAAATTCACCCTTCACCAAGCCCTGCTCTTGCTACGTCTGTCAAGCTTTCAGACCAGGCGGGCCAAATATGGAGTTTTCAGTCTTTACCAGCGAAAGATATTCCAGATATTCCATATTCTGTTTGGAAATATCAGAAAAAAGCAGACAGAAAGGTCTACAATATGCCTGTGAGCGCTACGTTCGCAGTATAATTTGTGGGCAGGGTCTTGTGAATGAATAGAACAATGATCAATGGTCCGAATGCAGCGTCAGATAGCCCACGTCCTGAGAAACCACGTGTACGGGAACAGCAATGTAACAGCAGTGAGCAGCAGGGTAATCCATATATTATTTAATTTGCTAACAATAATGTTAACTAAATTAGCACACAAAGCTAGCTTTATCTAGCATTTCACCTTGGAACAAACAAAGGTGTTTTTTATTTATCTTTGATGGATTAAGCTGTTCATGTGGTCTTCAACAGTGTTTCATCCATATCCCACATCTCTCTTCTTGGGTTTTTTTTCTTTGGGAGGGAGAAAAATTCGACACTACCTTCTGAACTTTTTGGGCTGTCAGACTTGCAGGTCTTGTAATTTTCTGCATATTAGCTTCTGCTGAAAGCCTGACAGCCTGACAGGCCTCCCGTGCACGGTTATGGTTGCTAACCCAGGATTAGACAGTGGCTGTTTTAGGGAGGGGCGTTCAAGTGTTCAAAATGTAAAATATGGTCCAATCTTCCCGTGTGTTCCCGAGTTTTGGTCTTGAATATGGGCCCTAGGACACTATAATGTCACAACGAAGGCAGAGTTCACTTCACCATTAATGTGAGATCACAGTAACTTCAACGTTTGACCACATATCGCAACAGAAGGTCAGCCAACCTGAAAACTTAACCCCAGCTGTCGCAGGTAAGAAGGAACTCAACCATATCATTGAAAATGACATCAAAATGTGAAGGATCTGAATTCTCCTCATTTGGGTTAAAGAGTTTAGTAATAGAACAATAATAAAAGTGCAGCAAGAAGCAGCTCTGGTAGAGTCATTGGGGGAAATCAGAAATGATTCAGCAGAGGTGACTTGAGTCACTCAGTCTGTTACACAGTTGGCAGGTAGAGACCGTGATGAGGTGCTTGATTTAAAGTGGATTCACAGAGTTTTGACTGAAATACCCCAAGCGAGGTCAAAACTCCAAAGTGGCGTCTTTAAATCTGGGACAATGAGCTGAGATCAGCTCTGTCAACTGAGTTTTTTTATTTCTGGTTGGTCAGAGAGGGTTTAGACTTTCACCTCTTACAAACTGCTGACCACCTCTAATAAAGTCATAAAAAACAGCTTCTGCACATTTCTCTGACATGAGTCACCAGATTGGGTCGCTCTAAAACGTGTGACTTTACTGATGTGTGTCAGCCTGGACTGCAGGCATTTTCTTACTCTTGATTGACAGGCACAAACAGGAAGTCTTTGGTGAAAATGTCGACGTGGCGGGTCCACGTCTTTACCCTCTGGTGCCTCGTGTGGCGATCACTGAGAGGAACAGAGAAACAAACAGTGAGGAGAGCTCAGACTGTAGACAAGTATTAAGTATTCCCATCACCATGGTTACACTGGAACATCTGTCTTTTTCTTTATTAAGTGCTTCAACACCAAATATTCTGACTGGATCCTGCTTGAAAAGGGAGATGAATCTTTCCACACTGCAGTGATATTATGATATTAGCATGAACTGCTGCTTATAGACTCTTTGTAATTGTAATCTATGAGTTGGCCGCAGTGCTTTTAAGAACAAAATAAAAAATCATAATGATTGTTTCTTGTTTTCTTATTCTATTTCGTGCTCTTACGGGACAGAAGTGGCGTCGTTCTCTCCGGCGGCTCTCCGTCTGCTCAGCTGTTTATAGAAGAAACTGCTGAAGATGTGACTGCGCTCAGCCACGAGGCCACCGACTCCCTCCAGGAGGAGATATCTGCAAACGGGGAGACCATTCAGGATACAGACCACGCCTACTGCTGACCGACAGGAAGTAAAACAGTTTCTCCATGACTGAAAAACACACCCACAAGCTACATTAAATGGAATATTAGACTATGTTCTCGAAATAAAACTGTAGAAAATGATTGCGGTACAAATAAATTCAATGTTCTTCTCATCTGACACACTGACTTGAGGTAGAAGTCGATGATGACATCGTTGAGGAACTCGCCGTCACCCAGACAAGCCAGGTCTTCCTTTGCCACCGTGATCCGGCCTTTACAAGGCGCTGCCGGATACTGGATCAACCTACAGACCACATACAGAGGGCTTGATCAGAAAACTCTCCCTCCTCTGGCTTCAACACACTTCCAGTTAGATGTTTCCTTTATGTGTAAGGAAACATCAAGCCCGTCTTAGCCATTGCAGTTATTGGAAGTAGCCATAGAAATTTATGCAATGAGAAATAGTTCCAAACTGCTGAGCCTTTGCTCTTAGCTCCCTCAATGCAGTTATCTCATTTGAGCAAGGTAGGTGCACATCACATTTACATTAAAAAAAAAAGAATTTTAAAGGAATAGACTGGTCCCATTGCTTTATTACATCCCATATGGAAATCAGTCCTGTGCATTCCTAATTAAAATCAGTCAAAACATTCAGTGAAGAAGTTTTTGTCGCTCAGATTTTTTCCGGCAAACACGGGTCTTCTGGGGGGGACGTGAGCAGAGACTGCTGTCTCTCAAATTTGAGTCAAATTTGAGTCAAATTTGCTCAGCTCGTAACGTCAAAAAACAGACCTCTGACGGATGTCGTGTTCACACCTAACAGTTCGCTTCCTTGGTGGCACCAGATGCAAATGAATACACTGTTTAATTTTTCAGCTGTTGCATACCAAATAAAATTCTTTAATATCAGAAGATATCTATTGTTGATGCAGCGTTTTAACTTTTACTGCTCACGTAGGTAAAATCAACTCACTTCATTCTTTCGCTGACGAGTTTGACACATAAATAGTCGTGGCGGGGATGGGGTTCACCCCAGTGAAGAGGCCACCCCTTTCAAGCGGACCAGAGTCCGGTGGTTTGGTCCGCACCTGAGGTCTTGGAGTGCCCAAACGAGTCTTTCTTTCGCATTTTAAAAATGATCTGAGTTCGCATGGCAGTATTGTGATAACCACATTGGCACAGAGGCACAGAAATGACTGAAAGTACGGCTCACGCTTGATTTTGTTGTCCTGAATAAACTTATGTAAATGGATGTTGATAATTTAAAAAGTAAACAGCAGATATCAGCTGCTCAATACCGTTTTGGAGTCTCATATGTAAAAAAAAAAAAAAAAAAGTCACTTATTCTACCATCATAGTGTGGTGTTTTCTGGCCTCTACTGTTATCAAGCTCTAACTACACACCACAGAAAGCTGCTGTTTGAAACAGCTACCTGTTAGTCTGCTGCTTCTCCTGAGCTACATCTCTGGCACTTTTTCTGCTTTTTTGATGTCTGACTGTTGGTGTTGGCTGAGCTGAAGTCCCAGCCATGATAGTCACGGTTTGCCATTGAGGGAAGCCAAAATCATGATTGAGATTAATATTAGATTCATTTTGAAGCCAGTGTACACTTTTTTTTTTTTTTTTTAATTATCCTGCTATCCTTATAATTCATAATGGCGGACAGAGACATGGATTGCTACTGGTGCATGGGGTTGCACCCCACTGGATGCCACATTTAATTATTTTAGCAGCTGTTTATCTACTCTTGCCAACAGAACATATAACAGTTTAACAGGGTGTGTAAAAACGTTACCTGGTGGGAAGCTGCTGTAGAACCGGAGAGTTCAGGTTGTTGGGCTTCTTATTTCTCTGGTTTTTCCTCACCACACTGGATCTCTCCTGTAAGAGGTTAATTTTAACAGTTAGCTTCACAAGTGGGCTGAGGCGACTAGCTTAGAAATGGGATTATGAACTGTTTGTGACCAACAGAGACTGAACACCCTCCAGGAGTCACCTCATCACCTCGGAGCCACTGGCGCCACAAGCTGACGGCTACTAGGCTCGTAAAAGTGATGAGAGTGGATTAGATATCACTGTGGGAGAGTGTGGACAGCAAGGGAGGAGGAGTTGACAGTGAGAATAGAGGGAGGCAACAAGGACACATGCACAAAAGGAGCAGAAAAGGTGAGGGGAATAAGGAAATGAGAGGACATGAGAAAAAGAAGGAGGATTAGAAGGAGTCTCACCACAGAGCATCCCAGCAGTCTGAGGAGGTGCTGGTCCAGAGGAGGAGGGCAGCTGTGGATGAGCAGCAGCCCATCGGTCCACTCCAGCGGGGAGGTCGGCCCACTGGAGGATGAGGAGTACCCCTTCCTGTACTCCTCCATGTCGAGGATGGAGGCCAGCAGGGCGGCCTGTAGCTCCTGCAGCTGCTCCTTCAGCACCAGCAGGAGGAAGGAGCACGACGGGCCTGAACCAGGACATCAAATTACATGTTTTCAGGTCCTCGCAAACTCTCTGGTCCCAGTTTGACCAAACTATGACATATTGGCCCAGTACAGTGCTAATTTAACCGTAACCGGCCATAATATTGATAACCTGAAAACAGACTAATGCTTTTGACCAGTCTGTTTATTGGCAACAGTTAACATGTCGAGTGTTTCTCTCCCCTCTCTGAGCTGAAATGTTTACACTCAGGACGGTCTGGCAGCAATCAGACTTTACCGCATTCACCCTCCAAATGCCTGCAGTTGGCCGCCAGCACAGGAGAAGCCACACGATTGGCTGTTAGCACTTCTGCAGAAGTTGTCAAAGGTTGATTTTTCTTGAAGCCTTGCAGCCTTAGTGAAGGTTTCATTCAGAAAAATGCTGGTTTGTTGACCCCGGGGTGCACGCTGCCCCAGGTAACGTCTGTGTGAGTCAGACTCACTGTATAATAAAAAACAACTTCTGGCCTTAACTGTGTGGTCTGTGGGCTCAGTTACTCTCCATATTTTACTGTTCTTAGGTGTAATTCTGCTTAACTTCCAACTGTTTTGAAAGTCCAAACACTAATTTTTCCTTCGCTGCGGTTTGGGACAACATTTACGTAGTAACGAAACGGCGGTGAGACGGCTCAAACTGAATGTGTGATGAAACTGAGTGCAGATAGAAATTACTACAGCTTTTTCTGACCAAAGAAATGTGGGTTTTTTTGCCACTTTTTGGCCATATTTAATTCAACAGGCGACAGAGCGATCCAGGACGTGAGGTTAATGGGTTAAAATTACAGTTTTTCATTTCAAGTGAACTTTAACATGTACGTACTTAGCTTTATCTTTCCAATTGTGAAACTAGAAAAAAACATTTCAAGCTGAATTTGGTAAAACTTTGCCCGTGGAATCTTGAGATATAGAGATCTTTTACAAAACTGCCAGCTGTGACCTTTGACCCTTTAAGGTCAAGCTTATTTTGTGATTAAATCTTGACATTATACGTATGTGATGTTAGTTACAAGCAGACTGACATAGCTTGAAAATTTGATCAGTGTTAAAAATTGGGAATTTTAAGATATTTTTTCTTGACCTTGACCTTTAACCTATTTTTTTTTTTTTTTTTAAATCGCAGGTAAGAGGCTAACAGGACAACAAAGGCAGTGAGCACTCCAAACATCTGGAAGGGCCTTAAACATTTGGAATATCGGCGCTCTGCAGTGTGCGAGTCGTTGTTTTTCTTTTATGTTCATGTTGATTTTTGTGTGAATCAGAACCTGCCCTATTTTTTTGGTTTGAGATGTGCGTGTAGGTTAAAAAAAATTTGAACAGACCAACAAACAAACCGAAGTGGACACATTACCTCCTTGGTGGAGGTAACAACCAGAGAAAGCACAAAAGTTTTAAGGGGAGTGCCAAAACAAATTTAAATGTAAACATGACATATGGAAGCACTGAGTTGAGATACCTGAGTCAAACACTAAAAGGAGATGCAGTGAAAGGAGGATAACATTTCAACTATTTCAGGAACTGCGCTGTGTCAAAGCCAATTAAAAGCTGAGGTATCAGCTGAAGTGGAAGCGCTGACAGGAGTCCACGTTTAAGTGTGGAGTCTTACTTTCAATAAAGCGTCAGTGGCAGCTGAAGGAAGCTGACAGGGATGAAACGGGCTGGAGATCTAGAGTGAGTTTTGAACTCGGTGGTTTGAATACACAAATATCAAAACCTATTCCAGCTCAAGCACTGAAAGGGAGTGTAGTCGAAGTGCACATTGGACTGTGTTTGTTTGGGTTCAACAGAAAGAGGTCGAGTTAAAGCAACTTAACCACGCAGTTTGCGAATACTATATATGTACAACCGTGCTGTAAATGATAAAACGAGACAAAAAGTTAACATGAAATAAAATTCTTAAAGCACTGTTACTTTAATTGTGAACTGAAACTCATAAAGAAGGAGTTGAGGTGAAAGCAATTAAAGCATTAAAAAGTCAGGTGAAGCACTGAACGGAGTTGCAGTTAAACGTGTGAAAAGGCTGAAATACGATCACAGAGAAGAGCTGAAATGAAGTCAAAACTATTAGATAAAGTTTAAACTAATGAAAGGAGATGAAGTGGACATGCTTGAATACCTTGAACTGTTTTGTTTAAACACTTTGCTAAATATTGAGCAATAGAAGGAAACAAAGGCGTCGGTCGAAAGTGAGAAAAAGTGGTTAAAAGCTGCTAACTGATGTTCAAGTGTTGAAAGGAAGTGAAGTGTTAGCGCTGACGGCAGTAGTATACCTGAAGCGGTGCCGGAGGTCTGGATGGCGGTGAGCTCCGTCTGCAGTAGGTTGGCCTGAGCATCGGTCACCCACAGGAAGAGCAGTGAGGGGGCGGGTCCTGTACAACCAGCCAGCAGAGTCCCGTCCTGACCAATGGCTCCGTCCCAAACACCATAACCGCGTAGCTGAGACGCCACCACGGACACCTCACCTTCCTCAGTTCCTGACAGGGAGATGTACACCAACAATTACTTTTTGTTGTTGGTTTACAATTTGACATAAGAATTTTCATATTTAGAAAACAAAAATTCACACGTGCAAAAACCAATATCAAAATTTCCAATCAAAGCATATTTGCTTTGATTACATAAATAAAAACCGATGCTTTAAAAAAAAAAAAAAAAAAAAAGTGTCAAGAGATATTCTGTTGTTCTTTAAAGAAAAGCTTTTTCTTACCTTTCAGAGGAACACAGATGCCATTCTCAGTGATCTGGATAGGAGAAAAGAACAGAAACATTAAAGCTGCAAAAGGACACAAGATGCAAGGCATCAAAGAGCACAAAACATTCAGCTGCACAAAATGATGCCATTTTCTAACTCTTTCTTCAATATTTGCTTTTATCTTAATAAAATCTGGGTACTTTTACCTTTGAAGATCTCTCATAAACATCTAAGATGGAAAGCCAACACATTCACAATGTAATGTAGTGTAGAAGATTCTAAATGCCAAAAAAAACAAATTAAAAAAAATATAAATACAGTACATTTAATTCATTTACTGTCAAAATTAAATATGGAGAGGACAAAAATGTTAATCCTTTTTTCTTAATTTTGACATGAATGAAATCTCTGCACTTTTTTGGATTGAGAGTGCTGATATGTCCTTTTGTACATATGATTTTCACTTAAGTGTGACGTTAAAAACATACAAGAGTACATGTTTTACTTAATTTCTTAGTATGACATGTTTCTATTTAGGCAGTTTAAATCTTCCGTTACCACCACAATGAATAATGGTCTATAGGTAGGAAGTTAAAGATGTAATGCGGAAGATTATCACACCAAAATGTCTAAAAATGACTTAACTTTGTCATATATTTTGTTGAATTATGTACTAATATTATCCAAAATGTTTCCAACACTAGTCAAATGCGGAAAAATCTGTGTTTTATTTACCATAATGGTCCATTTTACTTGTTCACTTTTCACTTCTGGGAAGCCAAAGAGGATCGTGATACATTTTTTAATAGGAAACTGTTTTGTTTGTTTGTGAATGATGAACACCGAATAAATTAACGTTAGCCTAACATTAGTGGGAGCTCGACTTGAAAGCAAGTACAACGCCTAATGCGGCGGTGTGAGCAAGCTAGTGAAAAATAAATGTGATGTAAAAATAAACAGCATACTGCTGCGCTGAAGCTGTCGACCAATCAGAGCCAAAGAATATTAAATACAAACATATATTCAGATACTCTCCCGCCCTCCCGGATTTTACGGCGCTATAAACAAACCCAGAGCGCTTCCATCATACCCACTCTCTGTCTTAATTGCCTTTAAAGCCTGAAATCCTCACAGCGCGGCCCTGAACCAAACCAAGTTGTTTCTCCAAAGTTTGATTCGCTTGCTCACCACTGTGTGGCAGGGATGGGGGCTTTCCGGTGCTGCTGCAAAGAAGACAGCTTGGTGTTTTATGCCAAAAATAATTGTTGTATTCCAAAGGTACTTTTTAAGCAGGCGTCACTGGATCCAGAAGTTTTGTCTGAGTCGCCTTGTTTCTACATATATGTACATGATAAGAATCAAAAACACCTGTTTGGAACATTCCTCAAGTAAACGGGCTCACTGGAAAACAGGTGATTGTCCCATTTGAACAACGATGGGCCTCAAATACTGGATGACATAAAATATCACATAGAAATATGTAGAGTGTGTTAAACAGAAAAATGTGTATACTAAAAGTACTTTGGAACACACATGTGAATCATTAAAAATTACAATACAAGTAACAGGAACCTTTTTTTGGGCCAGTCAAATTAGTGTGTGTGTGTATGTGTGTGTGAGTGAGCTGGAACACGAAATGGAAAAATAAAACGAGAAATTGGGCAAAAGCGTTGAGGTCAGACAGACACACTTAAACATCAGCCGCTTGGCAGACGACGCAGCAATACAATACGTTCAGCACGCAGGCACAGGAAGTTAATGTGAAATAAACGGAGGCTTGTCACCAAATCTACGAATACAGACATTTCACTCAAATCTAAATAGTGAAGTTTATGGGAACCGAAGCGGGATCGGCTATTGAAAGTTAAAGCTAAAGCGCAGATACGCACAAAGAAGTCCAACTGAGACTCGTAGTTTTGAAAAAAATCTTGATCGGCAGCATTTTTAAGTAAGAAGCACTTAATTAAAACTTAGCAGAAGCAGAGGAGAGTTTTAAAAGTATCTGAGAGGTAAATGTAGGACTTACTTACCATCACCCTCCCGTTGGCATCGGCGTGCGTCCGACCGGCGTGAAGCGAGGTAAACTCCAGCTGCAGGAACGAAGGCGGCGCTGGGTTGTGTTCATCAACTTCACCTTTGGAGGAAGCAGCTTGTTGACCCTGTCAGACAACACGTGGGGAACCAAAGGAAGTTTCAGTCTGCTGCTGCCGTGGTTTCTACAACCTCCCCTGAAATAAAGACCACCTCCTCAAGTCTGAAACAAGCGTCAGTTGGAGGGGATAAAGCTGGAGCTGGACAGTTGGTTTTACCTAAATGATCAGCTATTACAGATCATCAATATGACAATCGGCGTGATGTAAGAAAAACTTCTAGAATCAAGCAAAGTATCGGGTTATGATGATCACAATCTGCCAAATTTATATTAAAACAGTATAACTATCTGACATTAAAACTGTTGTTAAAAGATTAAAAGAAAGCAGAAGAACAAGAGCCCCTAAGATTCTTAAAAATGCCTGCTCAGCCTTTGCAGGACCACCACTGTTTGACAGAAAACAGATCTGGGTCACATTTGGCTAAGTGTAGTAACATTTTACCCCCACAACATGACAAAAAACATTTTTATATAAAAGGCCTGCAGCTGGCTTGTACACCAGCATCAATAAACACAAAACAAACACTCTGAGCCAATCTGGATCTGCTTAGCGCTGCATCAGGGGTCTGGTGATCGTTTACAGGCTTGTGAACCCACAAACAAACTACATGACTCACGTCAAGCTCAAACACGTGACGGAGTCTGAACTGAGACCTGACACCCAAACTTGGTCGGAACCAAGCAATTAACACAGAAAGATATGTTTCTTATTAGATGGGTTCTGTTTCTGTCTCTGAATTCGGTCGGCGTTCACATATTACTGTCTTCTTCACGTGGGCCATTATCATGCTGACAAGATAATTACTGCAAGTGTAAGCACATAAAAATTCTGTCTGCTGAAAATCATAACCTTTGCCCAAAGACATCATCTTGCGCATGTATCCTCACGGTTTCACAAGTTGCTCTGCTGGACGATATTTAAAAAGGTGACAACTCTGACACATTAAAATTGTTTTCTTTGCTCGTGTCATTAAAAAAATGGATTTACCTTGTTCACGAGTGATTATTGTGTTGATTTGATACATGTGACTTACTCTCGTCAGCGGTTTGGGCAACTGGGCAGCACATGTCACACCTATATGAAACTTTTTTGACTCCACATTCAAGTTTGACCAACAGGTTCTATTGTTGAGGTGAGTTTCTCTCAGCTATAAACCATCACAAAATCCCAAACTTGTTGGTCGCAAAGACCTGGAAATTCTCGCTCACACCTCCATTAGGTGTCCTAGTGAACAGACTACTTCAATAGAACAAACGCATCAGTCAGTCACCCCGTCCCGTCTGCAGCCAGAGTCCTGACGTGAACCGGGAAGAGGGACCGTATAACTCCCATCTTGGCCTCTCTCTCCTAGCTGCCACTGCCAGTGAGTTTCAGGAATAATTCTAAACTCCTTCTTTACAAAGCTCAGCTGACTCGGGATCCCGCGGTCCAAGCATAAGCAGCCCCGAAGCTTTGAAACAGCATCCCCTTCTCAATTAGAGCTGCCCTTATTGTTGGGCCCTTTAGGTTCAGGCTAAAACCGTACCTGTACTCTGTAGCCTCAACTTCCCTATATGTGGTTTGATACAGGAAACAAGCATTTCTTTAAGTGTTCTATTTCTGGTCTGCATAGCACTTAAGTCAAAGTCTGTTGTTTTTAAATGTGCCTCATAAATAAACGTTATTTTTAATATCACATCGTTTGGGTTTGGGTCCATTTGTTTCTTTAATAATGAAATTGGACGATTGTCAACTATTCTTCTGACGTTACAGATAAAAATGTGCAGTTCTTCCGTTGGAAATGTGTTGCTGTTTAATTTTAAATGCTCCAATTCCAAACATAGCAGGTGGTCCTTGAAACACGGTATCTTCAAATATTGTTTCATACCTGACAGCAGTACGTCAGGAGACTTTTGTCGTTGCAGAGTTTATAGTTTCGGAGTTCACACGAGTCCACCAGATGAAGGACCTGTGGTAAGAAGCCGTACTCTCCGCATCAGTTCTGGCATGAGAACAACTGCAGGTGGACTCAGGAGATAATAGCATGCTGTCATTAAGCATGACTCAGACAAAAAACAGCCGTCTGCTAACCTGCTGGTGGGTTTTTGATGCTCTAGTTTGTTTGAAGAGGACCTGGCTTACTTTAAGCTAATCTTATCCTGAAGCGTTGGGGCTCTTCATGTACATCTGTGTTATTACCTCAGATGCCAAAGTCAAGCTGGTTTGTCACTACTTAGATAATCACTTTGTCTCCCTCTAAACTCTTAAATCTGGCTTATTTAGCTCTCATTTTTGTAGATATTAAATATATTATGGACTACCAATTTCTTTAAAACCCAACCCAAGCTACAAGTGCTGGGGTTGCAGGATGGCAACAAAGTATTGTATCTTAAAAACCCGAGTTGCACGCTGGCCCAGAACTGCTGCCTGGGTCTGAGCCATACACATGTGTTTGCCATCTAACCCGGTCTATCCCAACTGACCGTGCCAAAATTGTGACCCAATTGCAATCCAAGAAAACTATTTGTCTATATTTTTAAGGTCTGCCAAACAGAGGCTATACTTGCATCTTCTAGACCCACTTCTTCTGAAAACTATCAGTCCTTTTATTTTCTAACACTGGGTCCAGGTTCTGGGGGTAACTTTTAAGGTACTTTTTGTTCCAGGGAACAATCTACAACTCTTCCTAACAGCTCCCAAAGCTTTCCCAGGCCAGATGGTATAGGTAATCCCTCCAGCATGCTCTGGGCTTCCCATTGGACATGTTCACACTACAGGTCAGCATGCAGAAAACATACTAATCAGAAATCCAAACCACCGAAGGCTGAACTTTTCTTGGTTTCTGAGACATTCCTTGGCCACGTCTGAGTCACGATTCACTCCAGGTTACAACCCAAAGCCAATGATGACCATAGTTGAATTTTGGAAAGTAGACAAACTAGCAAACCAATTTGACTCACCGCATTAGTCCAGTACAAAGCCTACATGACTACATTAATCCCTTTGTAACTCTTTTGATCCATGAAACAAACTGCTTTGTCTACAAAATGTGGACCAAGGATATATGAGGATAGGAATAGTGACAGAAAAGCAGCAAAATACTTCACGTGGAGCAGCAACTCACTCTCAGGCTGAAGGGAATAATTCACTGTTTGCTTCAAGAAGAGTACCACGCCATAGCTACTATACATCCTTATACCATTTCCTCCATTCCTGCCCGTTAGCTCATTTAGCCCTCTATCTGCAGGACATTGTATTGTCTGGTTGTCCTTGTCTCTTTCCAGTTTTCCAAGGGGAAAGGCCTTTATATTTAACACACCTCAAAACATTATTGTATTTAGTTTGAAACCAGTTCTCTGGAACCCCAGCAGGCCAGTTTCGTTATCATGTTTGTCACAGATTTGGCACTAACGTGTTCTGAACGATCAGATCACAAGTTAAAAAGCTCGAAGTATGCATTCTAACACCGATCACTCAGACCACATTCAGAGGTTGTTTCGGTCGGATGTGACCGAATTCTTACAACAGTGGGAAGGTAAACGTGCCTTGGGCCCCATCATCAACAACTTCAGTGATATCCTTGGCATAAGCAGAAGTACTTGGCATGCCAACCACACCATTTCGACAGGGCACCGTCTGAAAATTTCTGAAAGTCCATCGAGGTGTTTCATGAGTGAATCAAACACTGTGGTTTGCCTTAAAAGAGGCCAAGAAATAGACATAACCTGCATTGTTTCAATTCCCCCATGCGCCAAGGTCCGCTACTTTGTTTTCCAAACACAAGGAGCTCTCTTCTTCTTTGACTTTCAGCAGAGTTTCCACAGTAAGTGTAGCGCTGCCCCTGCTGGTTAACAGCGTCAACACATTTGGACAAACAGAAATACCAAACGTGCTTTTTTGCAAGTAAAGTGGGTAATACCAGGTCTGAACAGGCTCTCAGGAGTGTCTCTCACCTGTATCAGCTCTGAGTTTCCAGACTCCTCCACCCAGCCACTGCTTTGGAACTCTCTTCCATCTCCATCATCCTCACCCTCCTCTTCCTCTTCACTTGACAGCACAACTGAGGGATGGGAGACGATTACAAATGAACTAAATCTTGAAATAATCATTAACTGTATTAGCAAAGAATCGGCAATTGATAACAATGATCTTGACAGCATCTCTTTACTAACAGCTGTTTGTAGCATCGTACTCACTGGGTTCGGTCGGAGACTGTTTAGATTTTGTCTGTCGGAGCTGCAGGACGGCCGATCTGTACGATGTCCTCTTCTCTCTGAACGCTCTCCACCTCTGTCTCTCCCTCTCCCTCGGATCTTTCCTCGGGCTGGTTGTGAGACACACCCTCCTGATAGGCGTCGTCATCGACGGGGTCGTGGCTGCCGAGGCGACGGAGGGACGGCGGACATCGCTGAGGCGACATTTATCCGCTGAGAGTTTGATTCTGATTCTTGGCGGAGACACAAAGTCGTCTTCTGACTTCTGAACTGAACTAGAAGGAGATGAGCTCTTCTTCTGCTGCTTTAAAAATTCAGAGTTTCCTCTGTTGGTCTGAAGAAGACAAACACCATCATAATAATGGGACAATCTGTCATTTCAGCATCAGTTCATGGACCTCAAGGTGAGATCACTTAAATTTTTAAAATTAAATATTTTTATTCACTGGCCTTATTATATTATTTACTTAAAAATGGGTTTGCTATATTTTCTTCCTTCTCTTCTAATTTTGTTTGTAATGTACATGATTTCCTTCCTTTAGTTCATCCTTTAGTAATGACAACTTAATTCACAAAATATTACAATACAACAATTACTTCAATCTTTTCTTGAAATCTTGACTTTAACTTTATAATTTCTTTCTCAATATAATTGTCTGGTCTTTTTTTAAAGAAAAAAAAACATTAATTTATTCTAAAAATATAACAAGCTATCACTACTTTTTTATAATGACAATTACAACACTACTGCGAAAGTTATAAGGTTTTATGTTTAAAGAAAAAGTAAAATGGAACTTTCTCTTGCAAAGAATTACAACTTCTTCCTTAAAATATTGCACGTTGCATCATAAAAAAAAAAACATTTTTATTTGGCAGAATCATGACTTCAGACTGATTTAATAACAAAAATTGGTGCCATAGATCCTAGCAGAAATCAGTAACACTGCATTATTGAGATTGCCTTCCTGGAAGTTTTTGTTCCAATTTCAATCTGACTTACGTCACTTAACTTGATTAAGATCCAATAATACTTCAGTTTTCTCAAACAGAGTCAACAGCTTGAAAGAGAGAAAAACTGGGCCATCGCTGACGGAAATCTACATTTCCATTAGTGATCTTTACCTTCCCTTGAGCCACGTCCCATCTGCTTGAAGATCTCGAGCTCCCAGCATGCACCTCAGCTCGCAGCTCTGCCAGAGAGTCCAGAGAGTCCACAGAGACGCGTTTAGCTGACGGTGACGAACCTGAAAGTTAAAATATTCAAAACCCGATGATGAAGACAAATCACTGAGTATTAACACAAATTGTTATATTGGGTGGACAAACTATTTTTCTAAGTACTTTAATCTAACTTTCTTTTCCGAAGACATGACCAAAAGTCATTTAAAATTGTTGCTCTTACTAACTCACTCTAAATGTCAAGATTAATACGTTAATCGTATTATTTAACAAAAATGTAATATGTTTTAAGTGTCTGTTACTTCCTAAATACTTCAGCACAAAATAAAAACATAAAGAAACAATAAAGCCAAAGTTTAACACAATCACTGAGGTTTTACCACTAGGTTCAATTTTCTTCTTCTGTGGTGGAGACTGGGGCTCTGAGATCGCCTCAGATGGCAGCAGCCGGTCAGACGCTCGCTTAGGTCGCCATCTGGTGGATTAAAGGTTGAACAGCACTGTCTGTTAGAACTATGCACAACTCATTCATGTGGAGTAGTTTTTTCAAGTTTTCTCATAGATTTTTAGGAGCGGCCAGAGCAGAAAAATTACTGGAAAAAGAATTTTGTTCAGTAAAAGTGAACCAGGATCAGCAGCATAATAAAGTGAATGAAGTAACTGTTGTTAAACCTAAACTAAAATCCACGAGGAGCTGCACAGCCAGCCTCCCAGGAGATGCAGTCACTGTAATACTGTTGAGGAGTGTCTACAAAAATAAGTGTCAGACTTGCAGAAAATTCATGTAGTTCTTCCAGAGGCACGGTTTCCTTCTACGGAACGCACAAACGTTCAAAACGTGCACTTCTGCGTCAATTTTAATAAATCAAAAATCAAAATTTTACATGTTAATCCTATAAAAGAGTGCATATTAACACATTGGTTATATGCCTCTGAACGCATTAGGACCACATTCGCACTTACACGCTATTGGTTGATGTCAACAGTGCCACCCCTTTATGACGTCGGGGATATGTTAGGCTGCACCTATTCTTATGTTGTGATCATGTGATCTAATATTGTGGTCACATGGCCTTCTGTTAGTGTGTACATTTGGCCTATGCACTTGTCATATGTTTCCACTGTAGTTAAACCAATTTCTATAACCATTCCAAATCAAATGAAGATGCAAAATATATAAAATATATATCTATTCTTTTTAATTCGCTTGGTAAAAAAATTGGATTTTCAAAGTAGCATCACCAATATGACCAAGTTCCGATTATGCAACTGAATTTCTTTTCCTACTGCAAGACAACAACTATCACCTTAAATCTGATGAAAATATACTTAATACAACATCTGCAATCACATTTACAAGGATATTCTCAGGTCAGGTTTTGGCCATGTTTATGGTAATGTTACTGGTACTTTTATAAAACACTACTCATTCGCAAGTTGCAAATAACATAAATTCAATCAACAATATTTCTTAACCAGACTTCACACGAGGGAGGTTGAGTGGAGAGTTGTTTTGCCTCGTTCTTCTCTTATTATTCCCCTTGAAATTATTGAAATGGTAGCAACCATTGATAAATAGGCACGCTTACATGCCATTCTGGTATGTGTTAATGCGTGTGGACATTTACCCATGTAACGTGGTTAACCTTCTGTAGCGTTACCCCGTACACGTTTGACACGTTAACACGGGCAAAGAGAACGTTCCATACCCACCTGTGGCTAAATTTCCAATCATGACAGATGTGACACCTACTCCTCATATCTGTGCCCTATATAACAGCTCCCATGAGTCATTTCTCTCACAACTTTCCTTCTTGCTTTAATTTGATCAAAATTAAGCTTAATTTCCTTCCTCTTACCATTTTTTGTCTCTCCTTTCTATGTTCCAAAATAACCTTAATTAATTTATTCATGTTTTATAAAATTATATCTTACAATGATGTCTTCGTACACAAAAGCTCATTGTTAATTGCATGGCCTGAGAACAGTCAGCGAGGATATAAATGTCCAGTAAGTCCAGTAGGTCCTGTGGCTTGGACATGAACTCACTTGTCCCTGAGTATAATGATACAGAGTATATCCATATTTAAAAATAAGAGAATGTGGGAGGCTGTCGACAGGAAGTTAAAGAAAAACACTGGAGGGGAGGGTTTAACAGGAAGTTAAAAATGTCCTTCTCATACTACTCTCTCCGCACACTCTTACTTTACCCCCAGTTTGTTGTTGCAGCGGCTGATAAAAGCGCAGCTTGGACACTTTGCTCTACCTTTCCGTCCACGGCCATTCCTGCATTTGCACCGTGTGGATTTTAACAGGAAAGGAAATTTATTAGCGTAATATAAGTTTGTGGCATTAAGTGTCAGTTTGTTGAACAGAAAACGTGTTGTGCCAAATTAAACTCACCCGTTTGAGAAACAGGCCGAGGACGACTCGGCTCTCTGACCAGGCTGAGATTGGTGGCTCGAGCCTCCTGCTGTTCTGTGATTGGCCGCTGGTGCTCTTCCGTTTGGACTGTTGAGACCCAGCAGGGTTTTGACCACGTCCCTGAAGAAAGGCTTGCACGGAATGCTGAACGCAGGCAGGAACAGTGTGTTTTAGTTTAGCTGCCTTTGGTGTTAGCGGGTGTAATGTACACAACAGCCTGTAGGGGGCGCGTCACAAACCTCTGTCTGTTCGTTGAGGAGCCAAATGTGTTCCCAGCATGCATCCCATAAGCTCTGCCTTTGCTGGAGGGATCCCCATAACCAGACTGCAAAGTCAAGTTGAAATGGACCAATTATAACACCTTAAATGGTGTAGATATGACATAGACGCTGCCGTATCAGTAATACCACCTTAACTAACACAAGCATCCAAATGACCTTCATTGGAATTGTTAACATATCAGCAGTACCGCCTTAACAGAGTTCCAACAAAGCAGATAGACATCTTTAAAGAAGCTAACAGATTTATAGTATCAACTGATACACAACCTTCGCAGACACTAGCAGATTAGTAACACCACCTTAAATGACCAAAAAAGTCTGAGTCAGACCAAATCAGTGTGGTTGGTGTGTTGAAGCTGCACAACCCTGCTGCCCTGATCGCTGAAACACCCAAGACATGCTGAAAGATACAAGCTACAAAGAAGTAACAGACAAAATGCACCACTTGTTGAATTACCACCTTAAGTTCTGGGGTGCTGTTCTGCAGACGGGACAGGGGTGACTGCATGTGCGCGTGGGCCGAGTCAGAACCTGCTGGCTGTTTCTTCTTGGGGAGTTTGAAAGGAGAGGCCATGCTGATGACAGAAAGAAAAACAAAACAAACGTTCAAACCAAACTCTATCAAAATGAATATAAAATTACCATAACTGGTATCTGGATGCTATTTGGCGATCATGAAATATGAGGGGGGGGTCACCGCGCCAAACCATCTAAAAATATGAGGGGTTTGGGGGTTTTTTTAGAGCTCTTAAAAAGTAGTGATTATGAACTGTGAGACCAAGGTTCGATAGACCAACCCGTAATTAAGAGAAAATATTACGTGACTTGAAAACTCATCTGGTGTTTTCAAGTCGTTTGACCAACCAAACTCCGTTCAAAAGAAGGGTTCTTTAAGGTCATGGAACTCAGCCAGGTGGCCTCGGTTCTGGCTATACAAAGTTGGCATTTTTGCAGTGGAACTTAAAGTGGGATGATTGTTTATTCGCCGAACTTACAAGCACAGTCCACTTATTCATAAAACGTCTTTACTTAGCATCTATCGAGTATCTACTCTTTAATTTAAGTCATATTGTTTTAAATTCAGCTTTTGTGAGCGGAGACCTGGCCGAACGCGCAGTCTTGACAGTTGTGGCTCAGAAGCCTTTCCACTCTGGCCTCAGGAAAAAACACGCAGTGTCAACATTCAGTTCAACATTTATATTGAATTACTTCATTGTGGTGTCGCTGAAAGAAACGCAGAAGCAGCTCCCAGCCTCGTACTTTACCAACCCCGAGTGAGCCGGGGGAGCTAGCCAGACGATAAGCCGCTAGCTTGCACGCTAGCCGGCTAGCCAGTGAGCTAAGTTAGCTGCGGACTGACTTGTTGTTTTTGTTGTTGTTAAATGTTCGTAAACTCTTCGGCCGCCTCATGTGGTCGGGATGTTATGATGTCCAGTTGGTAAAAAATAAAAAAAAAAGAAGAATATATTATGCACACACACTCCTGTAGCCGGTCCGAGCAGACACAGGTTCCAAAGGTTCTACACAGCGGCGAAATGACAACACCGACTACGCACGTTAGCCTACGTCGCTACGTAATTACGTCACGGCGGTACATAATACAGCCACACTTCAGTCGAATATTTCCTTAAACCTTAAAAAGATGTTTACATACAAAACATTTGAGAAATGTATAAAATAAGTTTTTTTTAAGTGTTTATAATTCAATAGTTTATACAAAAACAGCTGAAGCAATTAGTCTGTTGGGTAGAAAATTAGGTTGAAGTCAATTTAACTTTACTCTCATTATGCTAACACATATAGTAATTATAGAGCACAATGAAAAGCTAATACAAGAATCTCACTTGCAACA
>KV751384.1:1560361-1570479 GCA_001698575.1 Mola mola | reverse complement strand
ATCGAACAACAGCCCGTTTGATTGTCTCATCCCATTGGTTCACTTCCAGCAGAGACTCTACCTCAATGTCACAGGTTTGTACAGTTCCAGAGAGGAAGAATTCCATCTTCATGTTGTGGACAGTGTCTTTAAAAATCACCTGTGGTTTGATCTTCAGGCACAGTCGTCAAACGCTGCCTTCAAAGTTCATGTGTGGTTTGGAAAGAGCAGCTTATCACGTGATGCTACTCAGATCTGCGCTGCGTGAGACAACGCATTTCCAGCAGAGAAAAGACAGGCACTGTTGTTCAGTCTGATTGATTCGTGTCTGCGTTGCCATGGGGATAGTTTCAGCCCACACTGAATGGATCAACCTGGCGTCAACTCGCCGACCGACCGCAGACGTTTGCTGCACCGAAATATCTTTAATGGCAGCTCCACAGGAAGAAATCAATACTGTTTCTAGTTATTGATTCATTGATTTTTTTTTTCTATGTCCTGGTCCATGTGCAGCGAGTGGTTAGGAAGTTAAAAACTCAAACAGGGATGTTTGTGTTGTTGTGATGTTTCTGTGCTGACCGTGCTTCGCTCAAGGCGAAAGAAAAGTGCTCGGAGTATGTTGCGTTACTGTGGAGACAACATAATGACTGCGTAGTTATTTTAGTCTGTCAAAAAAAATCACTTGTATGATCGCTACTTTGGACCAACCCCTCTTATATTTCTATCATAGATAACAAAAAGCTGATTTTTACACTAGAAAATGTTGGATATCTAGTAGTTGGACCATTTATCCTTTTGACTGATTATTGATTAACTCATACTTAGACTATATTCTTTTTTTGTTTGTGTTGCAGGTAACCGTCCCAACACGACTCTTACAGGATCATTGGGTGGAGCTGCGGGAACACAACCCCCACCCCACGTGGTTCTTCTCCCGCTATCTTTGTGTTTACTTAGTTGTAAGTAGGCAGATAGGCAGACGACCATGACTTATATTTCTCCAAAATTCATCAAAACCAAAACTGCATTCTGCCATAAAGTAAGACTGCAAACAATATTAAGGTTTGTAGCTGTTTATATTTATTTCAATAACTATAACAATATAAATCTAAATAAAACAACTTCAAAAGTCCCTGCTCTTCTTTACAATGTTACAGTTGTCATCATTTCACCAAAAACTCCACTAAATGGTTTGACACGATAAAATCTACAGTTTGGAGAAGCAGCAGCAGTGAAGGCTAAAGCGTTCTGAGCTGACTAACAGGAGTCATGCTTTAACAAGACCGTAACGCCACCCCACAGATCGCGAGCCAGCATCCGGTAGCATAAGAGTCTAGCCTGACCTAGCGTGCGACAAGCGGCGCTTCGTAAACCGCCAACACGGTAACAAGCGTGGCGATGCTCTTTTCCTCTGCTCGGAGGGCCTGAACCTCACGTTATCTCAACAATTGGTAAACATTTCCAGTTGTTGTTCTCCTTGTTTGAGGTAGCTGCTTTTAAATCGTCGTGCTGTGGGCGACACCCGAAGAAATATCGCAGCCTCGTCTTGTTGTTCCGCCTTGCCGGCTAGGTCCATTTATAACAGACGGTCGGTCCACTCGCCGCTGTACCTACCTCTGATGCGCCACAACTTTGACCCCCCCAATACGGGACGCAACAAGGTACAGTTGATTTTGTTGAAGGAGTTTGCTGTCTTTCAGGGACACTTGAGCTACCTGTCAGAAGGGAAAATATTTCATTAAAGCATAAATTTAACTTGGCTCTAATCTGTTTTGGCACGTCCCCACTTTCTGAGCCTCCCATGCCAGTGCTCCTGCTGCTTCTCCAGACTGGGGGGCGTCCCAGCCACCATCTGCTGTAGGTAACCCTGACTCACGCCATGATTATTGTTTGCTAATTAATCCAGTGACATCCTGACGTAACGATCTCAATGCTTTCACCAGGAAGGAATTTGTCTTCAAACACTGGTTACTCAATCCTATTGGATTCTTTTGTTAGATTTCTGGTGTCAAGTAGTTGAGTTTCATTACTTTAATTCTTAGAGTCCCAAAAATATATGAAAAAAAACCTGAACATCACTACAAACACACGACATGTAATCCCAGTAAAACTCAGACTCAGCCAAGCAAAAACGTCATCAAAACAGTAAACTCTTCAGAATAGTTAATCACATGTGTAGGACACATGTATCCATCTCCACATATATGCACCTTAACAGCTGCTTTTTTCTCCGTTACATATAATAAGAAGCTACTGGACCTGGAAGTTACAGGTGTGACTTGTGCTCAGCCTTTAATTGACTTCGCGGCAGCTAGTGCTGCAGTTGTTCTGTAGTTACTGTCACACATTTGTCCTAGGCAGATGTTTATTGCACTCTTATCAGGTTAGTCTGCTAAATATCATAAACTTCCAGACATTTCTGCTCATGAACGCTGACAGCTTTGCACACGTTTAATTTGAAGGAAGGCTACTACGGGCAAAGGTGAAGCTTTTCGAAGTTAGAACTATCTTAACATGTAATGAAGTTTTGTTTTAAATGTTTGCATGAAATGTTAGTATATGTTATTCATATTTTTGTTAAGATTGAAACTTGGCTCTTTCTCTTTTATATTCGTATATTGGAACTGAAGTACTTTAAGCTAAATTTGTGCTATTGGATATGACACCAATTGGAGCATGAGTGATTAAAAATCTCCAAACACTGCAGTAGAAGTAGTGCCTGAGAACGTTGAGGCGTGAGGAAAAGACAACACCGAGAGGTTTGAATTGAAGTCTGAAAAGAAATGTATAGCTGTTTGTATAATTTTGAAATAAAATGTTTTGGATCAAGTGTTTTGAGCGTTTCTCTGCAGTACTGCATGTGTGCCACAAGGTGCTCCTGATCCTGATCCACAGCTCTGATGTTTAAGCATCCAGACTTCATCAGTCTGTAATAAAGAGTGGAGAATATGCTACTGTCAGTATTAAATATTATATATAACATTAGCAGTGTTACACATACTGCTCATTTACTCCTGTTCTTGGCTCACCTGATGCTGATTCCACCAGACAGCAGCTCTCACTTCCCGGGCCCGGATGAGGTTTGTGATTTACGTCTCAAGTCGCCACCATCGCCCCGTGAAACAGGAAGCGGCCAGACCTCTGGCGGCTGTGAGGGAAGGAGCAGTCTCAGACAGTTGGTGTCCGGGTCCTGAGCCCGACCATGGTTCTCCGCTGGGGGATCCTCGCGCTCCTCGCGGCCAGTGCCGCGGCAGAGACAGTGATGGAGACGGAGATGAAGGCATCGCTGGGTCAGAACGTCACCCTGAATTGCTCCATTATCGAGCAGAACCTCTGGTGGCACATGGAGGTCCACGGCCGTCTGCGGGCGTGCATCGGCCGGGTGATGGGAGGGGTTTTTTATCTCCAGAACGCGTTGCCCTCAGCCAAATACAAGTCGCTGAAGATGAACCAGCTCATGGTCACGGACATCCAGCAGGAGGATTACAGGCTTTACTTCTGTGGCAGGAGGCGAGACGACAACATTAACTTTACAGACGCTTTCCGCATCGTTCCAAGTGAGTCGGGACTTCAAATTAAAGGTGTTAAAGGTCAAAAAGCTGCTGTGTGGATGCTCGTGCTTTGGGTTGGTGGCCCGCACAGAGACAGTGGGTTTTAAGAACTTGTTCATTGGACCTTTAAGAGCTTAATTCTCTTTTTTAAATAGTCCTGGAATTATCTTGGATATACTAATCTTCTGCCCAAACCCAAAGTGGTCAACCTAAAGCTCAGCTCAGTGAGGCCTCTCAGAGATTACATCATGATGTGTCATGTGCTGTATCAGTGTGTGACACTCCACCACTTCCAGAATAATCTTCAAAAAAGCCAGACAGACAATCTAGGCCACCGTAAGAGGGCAGTACTCTTTGGGTCAATGTTAACTGCCACAACATCCCAAAGAGAGCAGCGGTACAAACGCTTGAACCTGTGCTCATACGTAGGCGTAGAATGGTTTTATTTTATGTGTCCTCAATGTCCGAGGGAACACAAGAGCAAACGATAGCTGTTTTAAGTTTCCGGAAACGACCCCTCACCCAAACGGCCACATTTGACAAAGCTGCCACTTTCATGGCCACACGGAGTCCAAACAGGTTTCATGAAAAACTTAACTTAAAAGGTGACTGACGCAATCAAGAAAGACTCGGTTCAAACACAATTTCTTTATCTGTCCAGATGATACCGTCATGCCGTCCAGCGACGACGGCCAGGCTTCCGAGCCGCGGTGCATCAGGAGGATCTGGCAGAATGAGTGCTTCATGTACAGCTCACTCGCACTCAATGGCATCTTGTTAATAATTGGTAAGCTTTTTTTCATTTTTGAGCTCTTTCAGTAAATTTTGTTCCTGCTAAGATTATATCCACACACAGTGCACGTTTAGAGACGTTAAAAGGACAGCAGGCAGGAGGATAAAGATCTTACGCTTGCGCGGCTTGTTCCGCAATGTAATCGTCAGGTACAAGAGTTTGAGCAATAAAATCAGGACAATCGTGTAAAAATTTGGTTCACCTTGACGTTAGCAGAGAGTGGGAAAATGGTGCTCTGTTGGCAGGTTTGGTCTGTAAGTGCTTGAGGAGGATGAACTGCTTCAAGGTGAACGGCTCTTCATCTGTGCTCCACGAGAACCCAGAAACACCAGAACCACCGGTAGGTAAACATAACTGCTGCCATTTCTGCCGTCTCATTCCTCCTGCTGTTGGTGCCGTTACCACGGATTCTGACTCAGCTGGTTGACAGTACGGCTGCTGTGTGTTTCAGCACGAGATAGTCCAGTTTTCCTCCAGCTCCCATTTCCCCACTGCCTCTTCTCAAGACTGTATTTACTCCGAAGCTCAGCTTCCCCAATCCATGCTGCCTCATCACTAAGACCTGGGGAACCTCGACCGCGTGCGAATGCCAGGACGGAGGATGGACGCCTGGGTGGCATCTGGATGCAAAGACGGTTATCGAACGCCTGGATGGTTATTGAACAACCAGAGTGTATCCAGACATCTGAACCGTTTCTGAACATGGAGCTTGGACAGGTGAATTTTTACTGAAAGCCTGGATGGTTACTGAAGAGCTGTACGGTACATTGACGCCCGGCCAGCTGCAAAACACCTGTATGGATGTGGAATATCCGAACCCCAACTCTGGTCCACTTCCTCTGCAGTATTTATCCTTGATACCTAAACAGAGAGAACGAGCTGAGATGTCTGGTTCACTACTTCTGAGCCACAGGCTGTCTGGAAAACCCCGACAGCTGTTCTCCGTGTTACTTTGGTCTTTCCTGAGTGACACAAAAGCTGTCAGTGTAAGTTCATGTACACCTGAAGGTCTTTACCATCTCAGGAAGTGACTTTAAGCAAGTTTAGGACATGTCCTTGCTTTTGTTTCTATTACTTTCTTCTTTTTTCTGTACTTTATGAAAACAATTATGAAAGCCACAGCTCAAATTAGTCGTACTCGTCACTAGCTGTGGTTTAATAACGACATACCACTGCAGTGACCTCCTCATCTTTGATTAGTTGTGCCCAGCCACATCCCACCAGATTTACTCAGCACAGACCATATTGAGGGTACGACCTTATATGATCACCCCGGATGGCTGACCTTGACTGATAAGGGCCTCTGAGGTCCGGTTGCAGGGCAGAACAATAACAAAAAAAAATAACAATTTCCCTCGGGGATAAATTAAGTATTCTGAATCTGAATCTGAATCTGAAGAAGCAGGCTGCTATGTCTCTCAGCAGGTTCATTCTATCATGTTCCTTTGTGATGCTTCATGATGACAATAAAACAAGGTTTCCTTCTGACAGTGTCTGTAAAGTGTCATGCCTGGCTAACATTTTCGAAAACGATAGTTCGCTCCAGGCATCGTGATTGAAATCTCAGCGGACGGATGAAAAACGCTTAACCTGAATCAGGTGGGTTGGATTCGGTCGAACAAATGTCAACCAGCTGTCGGTGCTGTTTACGCACGACTACCCTCCTTCCTCTAATGTGATGTGGCCACTTTGTGCTTCGTCGAATGCTCGACCAGAAAACGTTCCCATAGCTGAGGCCGGCGCCGTTCTGCTCTTCACGCTGAATTCATGCGAATCATACAGGGAGAACGTTTGCTTCATGTTCAAAAATTTGTTCTCTGTCTGACTTATTTTTTCTATTTTAGGCCTCCTTTAGAACATCCAAAATATGGTGTCATCTGTATATCGGCAGACTGATCGTCAGTGTAAAGTTGAGTGTGACCTTTGTTTTTTTTTGATCTGTCGCAGCTGCGCAGAGATTTGAGAGGAGTGTTATCGTTCAGTCTCACCAAATGTGGGGAGGAAGTTTGATCGTGGGAAGATAACTCAACTTGACTATTTTAACATATATGATCTTTATTTTAAAATGTGATATAAAGATAGTTGGTTTTTTTTAATGATGAGTGACATTTTGCAAAACGTTTGTTTCGCAACAGCAGGTTAGAGATGTGTTGATGTGCTGTTTATTCACCAGATTTCTGTTTTGTTTTTTTTTTTTACAGTTGCCCATTTGCACTTGCAGATCAAACCATATTTGGAGGTGTGAAATGTTGTTTAGAATCCAACACCGTGGTCACATTCTTAAGAGGAACGAAAAAAACACAGCAAATATAGAGACCACATCCTCTTTACAGTCTTTCTGAAACTGAAGATGAAAGGTCCCCTGCTAAAGATACACAGTTGCTTAACAGGTCCAGGGTAGCTGCAAAGTCCCCTGATTGTGTCAATCATTTTTCACGTTTTTTTTAAAATATTTATCCCTTCAGTATTGGGTTTGTTTTGGGTTCACTTCCACTCATCAATTTGAGTTGACTAATTTACTCTGAATCGCTGTTGAAACCTCACGTAGTTGTTTGAGTTGCCCAAAAAAGGAAAAATCAGTAAATTTCACAACATCATCAGCAAGATTCAGTTCTGCTTTTATAGTTGGATGATAATGAATTTGTGTAAAAAAGAGCCCATGCTGGCGCTGCCTGATCCGCAAAATATGAACCGCAGAGCCAGCTGGTACTGGCTATATGATGGACCCTGAGATTAGTGACAAAATGACACGAGTTAGACCTCTTTAATGTCCAAAACAGTGTGTTAACTTTCAGTGACCTTGACCAGAACGCCCTCTGTAGGGACACCGAGTCACCGTTCAGGCTTGCACACCGGTGACAGCCAGGGACAGCTGATTAGATTATGGAGGTCATAGGCCAAAGGTCAAGGTCACTGCGTCTGAATGTGGGCCACAGTTCTGAACAGGAAGGAAAAAAAACCTCCTGACAGACCTTGACAAGGTCGCCGTGACTTCAAATCTTATGGGCACAGAGAGATTTCTGTCAGATTTTGGCACAAACCTACTTTGGACCTTGAGGCTGAACTGGTGACATTTTGGAGGTCAAAGCTCACTGTGACATTAGTTATTATGACATTGCAGTAAAGTGGGACACCAAGATTTTGCGCTCGCTTGTTTATTTCTGACAACAGTTTGACCCTCATACACTTAAGTGTGTGTGTAATCCAGACCAAACAAGCACGTGAACCCAGCCCCTGTTCTTGACCCACCATTGTGCCCCGACTGTCCACTCGATCGTACGCCTCGCGGGTCACACAACCACCGGCACTCCTTTTCTTTTTTTGTGACATTTATTCATCCAAAGTCGCCGCCATCGGAAGATTCTAAATGTTTGTCTTCAACTGTAGCTACTTGACCACTAATGGACCAAACAGACGGTGGTGATTCTTTCTACATGACAACAGCAGCCCTGCTGCTTTATCCTCCGCTGTTCCCCGAACTGTTTTGTCTTTTCCCCCTCACACTTCCGACCATAAGTGAGTCCAACAAAGCCCATGAGAGTAAAAGGAGGTGTTTAATACCGAAGTCGTGCTTGTCCCTGGGGCTGGTGGTAATATTAAGAACTGGTTGTCGTGGAATTAGTTACAGCTGCTCGTATGTGACGTATCTGGGCGGACTGTGGCCGACCCCACGTCAACCACATCCGGCCTGCACAGGCAGCTGTACTTGAAGTACTTTTAGCAGTACGTGCAGCTGTGATACTGTAGTATTAATAACCCTGTAATGCCAGTTGAGTCCATTTGGTGGCGCTGTGGTGTTGCGAATTTAAACTGTGTGTGTGTGTTTGTGGGTGTGTGGGCCACAGGGTTTTGGAGGTGGTGGTGGAGGGGTGCATAATGTATATAAGCTATATAACTTTATATTATTTACTGTATATTTCAGGTTATTGATCAGCAAACAATGAACATATAGGACATAAATAACAAGAAAAACATAGAAAACAAAACGGCGTTTAACCACTCTTCTGTGTTTAATCAGTGACAGAATCCCTTCCGCCCTCAACCGTCGCCTCCATTCAACTTCTCCGAGGCATCTTGATCGATTTTATATTAATTTAGCCATCGATCATGAGTGAGACAAACGTGTTCAGGCTCTCACTTTAAATTTCGAGGCTTAAATGAGAGTAATTGAAGTGAACCAATTTGGCAGCAGTTGTGACTCTGGAAATGAGGAATGAGGGGAGATGTGAAAACGTGCTGAAGTATTGAAGAGTTTCATCCGATCGGATCCGCGTGAAGGCGGCAACAATCGCGCAGAATCACATCATCGCGACTGTCGCTCCGCTGTCAAAATAAAAGCATCGAAACCTGTTTTATTTAGGTTGTCTCTTCTTTAAACCTCGGCCCGATTTCCTCACGTTTTAGTCTCTAAAACCTCACAAAACTCATATTTTGTATTTTTATACATATACTATTTTTTGACGCTTTACGGTGCAGCAGCAGAAAACTGCGACTTCAGCATCCGTCTGAGGCTCAGTCAGCAACAGGAAGCAGAATCTCTCATTTTCTGCAGTATTTGAGTGATAAACTCGCGGTTGTTTCACTGCACGGATCGATTCAATGTGGACAGACACTCGCAGTATCATTTTGAGCGAAGTCAGTAGCGAAAATACGCTTTATGTCTCTTAACTTACCCAACGCCGCAGCCTTGTCAAGCCACTTTGTCCTTGAGTTGTCCTTGACGTAGGAGATGAACATCGTTGCTGGGTAAAACAGAGAAACATGAATTCAGAGGGTGCATGTTGGTATTTTCCTCTTCGGAATAAAAACAGGTGTAAGAATATTTCCTTTTGTGACTTTCTGCGCGTTTTGTTGATTTAGCTGACGAAACTCTGTGACCATATAAAACTTAAAATTGCGGGATTGGGCCAGCTAGTTAGCAGGCTAACTCCTTGTAAGGTCAACAAACAACACAGTTTCAAACACTTTCAACTAAAACTGTGGTTCTATCTTACAAATTGCACCTTTCCAAGCGAACAGGACATGTGTGACAGGGGCCACCGTCGGCTTGCACATAAATGACAGTATCGTCTGGGTAAACTGAACACGGAGACCAGAACGCATGTTTTTTCTGTGTTTTTATTTAAAGTGTATTAGCTGAAACTTTGTAAACATTAAGGTTTAACGGTCAATTGCACAACGCTGAACAACGCACGTTACCAACGCGGGCCGATACTGTGCGACTGCCAGCATATCGTGCCTCCCAAATACATTCATTTTAATAATATTCATAAATTATGGACAGTTATTGGATTAAACTATAAAGCAGCTACAATTGGAATCATCTTCACAGTTCGAGCGGGGACATTAAATTAATGTACAAATGCCCTCCTTTATAATCCATTAATCTGTATTATCCTGAAGAGGGTCCTTCTGATTCTGATGACGTATTTTTATCCTTTTACTTTTGTACTCAGACATTAAATATTTTTTGTTTTTAACCTGTAAAAATGTGTCCCAACATGGCAGTTTTGCCACTGACTCGTGGAAACCTTTTGGTTGTGCCGTGTGCGGTGCTTTTATTGTGAAGGCGGGAAGCGGAAGCGCGGCGCCTCATCACGTGAGCGTTGACGCTCCGGAGCTCGAGAGCGGCAGAAGGACGGAGAGAAAGAGAGGAGGAGGAGGAGGAGGAAGAGAGGAGCGGAATTAGAGGAGACTAATGTGGAATAATCTGCAGGAGTTTTCCCGCCTGTGGAGGAATAAATGTTCCCGTTTTCAAATTCTTCTTCTTCATTTTCCGGCTGATTTGCGTCTCC
>KV751384.1:1528603-1560164 GCA_001698575.1 Mola mola | reverse complement strand
TGCCTGTCCCTGCGAGAATTTGTTGCTGTTGTTGTCAGATCGGATGTTTTTCTCCCCTCCGGACAGCCCGTTTTTGTTTGCTTTTTTTTGTTTGTTTGTTTGTTTGTTTTTTGTTACCTGTGCGCGTGCGCGCTCAGCGTGGCTCCCGCGCCTGAAATGATTCAGAAACACGTTTCATTTTGATTTATTTTCCGCGGCAGGTCGATGGGATGGATTTGTTTACTCTAGCGTGAGAGGAGATTTAAGTGTTTTTGACGCCGCCTGTTTTCACCGGATGGATCTGAATTCAGGAACGAACCGGACCCGAGACGAAGGTGAGTTTAAACTTTCATCACGATAAATAAGCGCTGTTTACATCACACAGAATTAAATATAAACAAAAAAATGACTCTGGAAATCCAAACTGTGTTTAAACTTCCTGTTGTTATTGTGGGACGTCCCTGTAAAATAAATAAAAAATATGACTTTTTTTTCCAATGTCCTTCCGACATGTTTATATCATATCGTAAATGATATAATTATTTAACTGAGAAACCACGCCCATCATATGCACATGGGCGGGGCCTCCAGGTAATGTCCACGCCCTCTGTCGTGATTCTGTAGCTGACAGGATCTCAAGTGTTCGTGGTGTTAATTCTAAGAACTAAGAGGGAAAAATGCATAAATTTACGAGAAAAGGTGTAAACTTACGAGGAAAAAAAGTCACCAGTTTACAAAAAAAAATAATTTGACGAGAATAAAGTCAAAATTGATATCAATGGTTTTTTGCTGTTTTTGGCCATTTTTTTTTATCATCAATTTCACGGATTTTGAACTCTTGACTGAAAGAAAATGTTGATTTTGTTAAAAGGTAGAAAGTTTGAAGCCACAAACTAGAGCTGAAAATATGAGTTGAGTCATCGTTTAGAGGTTTGACAAAATATGGATAAAACATCAATCCAATAACTTCTAAGAAAACATGCTTACGTTTGATCAATTTTTCAGATTTTAGTTCCTCTGTTTTGTGTCTCTGTTTACTGGATTTTTTTGGGGGGGCGGGGGGTTTGCACTGTTTGTTGCCATAATGAGACACTCAAAGATGTCAACCATCAATCAACAATTGATTAATCAGTTACGGAAATAATCATCAGTTTCACAAACTGAAAATGCGTTCTGACAGAAAGCGACGCAAGTTTTTGAATTGTTTTTCTTCTGATGAGTGACTCTGACAACACCTACGAATACTCAAATTTTGTCGTTTTTGACCTTGTTAATGTGTCCATGTGGTATTTTTTACGTACTACTAACCCATACTTATGGGGGCAGGGCTTAACCACTGTGCGGCGTACAGTAGACTAGTTTAAAAGTCAGAAGATGACAGAGCAGATCAGCTTCGCCTGTTTAAATGAGAAAAAGTGTCAAATTTTACAAAACAGGTCTTACTCACCGCCTGGACGGACGCCAGATGTGAAGCGATCACAGGTGATTGTGTGTATTCACACGCCTGTGGCTCCTCAGAATCATCCAGCGGAGCTGCTGGATGTGTGTTTAATTTTTCTGGGATGAAAGTTTAACGATCCCCGCAGGGAATCGCCGTATAATATCTGAACAGGATTATTATGGACGTTGGAAGCGGGGGAAAGTCATGTGACCTTGGTCGTCATGGTAACAGTACTAAACACATGCTAAAGCGTCTCTTTAGGAAAAGGTGGCCTCACATAAATGATGTAAGTAAGTTCGCTTACAGATGTAAGAATGAGTTAATGTTGACTTTTGTTGTCACATGGGACAGGAACACGGGACTCTTGTCCTGCGTCTGGCACATCTATCCGCCTCCCGCTCTGTCATCATCCGTCGGGGGGCTCCAGGGAGGGTAGGCGATTAAATGTCCTTCCAGTGGAGAAATTGGATGCAATTCCATTTAGGCGTTGACGTTTAGGCTCTCTGTGATTCATGGACTTTCCTGGTGAAAAGATGGCTTTCCTTGTTGCCCAGGAAACCGTTTTCTAATGGTAAATTTGTCGGGAGACGGTGAAAACAAACTCAGACCAGTTTGACGACAAAGAATCCAGTACTGAGGTGGTTCGCAGGGTTTCTCGAAGGGTAGATAAGGTGACTTGTTGTAGCCACTCTTAGACAGTTAAGTCGAACTTGGTCGGCAATGCGCTGATCTCAGGCCCGGATTCCAAGGTCATCGGTCTGTCATTGGACTTGGTGTTCGATCCCATTTGGGTCATGTTTGGAAAGTCCCTCTCACAACTACTTTGATTCCGATACTTTGAGTACCAACCAATCATTAGATGTTTCATTGAGACATTATAACTTTACAACCTATCGTATCGTGGACAGAGGACAGTTTCAGATGAGCAGTTGTCCTCTGGTTAACTGCAACTTCACTCCAAATAATCCAGTAAGCAGAGAAATTCCACATTTCCACCGACCGACACAGGGACCGGTCATCCTGAACAACAAATCTATCATTTTATCGATTTCAGGCGGGTTTTTGTCCAATTTATCATGTAGTTTGAATGCCGTTTCCGGTAGTTTCCTCCTTTGCTTCCGTGACCTTGACATCATCTTTAGCATAAACGCGTCACAAGATTGTTGGAGTTTAATTTGGAAATGCTAGCTTCACCCATCCAAAAGGAAGTCTTGCCTACTCTACACGTCGCCATTTTACTGGTGGGACCTTCCAGGGTAAAATATGGGGGCAAACTGCTCTTGATTACACTGCTGCAACTTGTTGACTTTTGCTAGCCTCACACTCCCGGAAAGCTTCCTTGGATTTAAAACAGTCCTTTTGTTTCTTTAAAAGGATTCTTAAAAGGACCTTTACTCGACGATACCCGATCCGTCTTTTTTAATGCCACAATGAGGGTATTTCTGAAACTGGTATTGTTTTGAGAAAACAACTCTATCCTGGATGTTAATGTCGCCGGGCATTTCTTTTTTTATTAAAATAAAAGCAATAAATGTGTTTTGATGTCGTGTGAAATGACAAACGATGTTGGCGTGTTATTCATACGCCACTTGGTGCAACCACCTTGTTATAGCTGCCCGATTTTAAGCCAGTTCGAACGCCTTTGTGACCTGTTTGCTAGCTCACTCATCCGCTTCCAAAACAAGGGCTGGGGCATTAAAATAATGCAATAATTCATTGGACAATAAATTAGAGAAAAACCAACCCAAAAAAAAATAATTTTTAGATTCTGGACTTTTCTCAAATCATAGATTTTTTCATAAAATACTAAATTATGTTTGGTCTTTCAGCACCAAATTTCAAGAATTCGCAATTCAAAAAAGAATTTTTTACAGTATTGTGTTTTATTCTAATGAGAAATAAAAATTACAGTATGTGCCCATATTTGTATTTATATACAATGAGTGAATGTACATCATGAAGGGAACACGTCCGCCTCCTGGAAATTTGGCTTTAAATCTGTCAATAGATTTCCCGCTGAGCAGATCCAGCTGTGTGTGTGTGCGTGTGTGTGGTTTGATGGACGAGCTTGGACTCCACACACAGGCACACACACACACACACACAGCTGTCCTTCAACAGTCTGGAGATAAGAGCCGTTATTGAAATTCCAGCTCCCTAACAGCCATCAATCAGTGTGTGTGTGTGTGTGTGTGTGTGCTCGTGTGTGTTCGCCGAGCAGCGCTGATACGTTTTCGCTCTCCGCTGGATTATGACTTCCTCGGGAAATGAGGCGACGTGCCTTATCAGTCCTCCGGCTGGGTGATAAAACACACACATGCACACACACTGATGTCGAGCCGCGTAACATCGCACACGGAGGGCTGAGTGTGTGTGTTTTCCTCCGCACACTTTCTACAGAATTTGAACATCTAGATAGAAAGATATACATATTCATATTTTCACCGCCGATTATTGTGCTTTAAGTCCTTGAACCTACAAAATTAATGTCACTTTTGAGTATAAATGAAATATATTTCCCCCTTAAAGGCAAAGTGTGTTTTCTGTCATTTCAACCATCGTATTCCAAATTGAAACGTGCAATACTAAAAAGAAATGTAACAGTCTTGTAAATGATCACTTTTACATTGGATTTCAATCAGTCGTTACATTATTTGTTTACGTCACCAAAAATACGTATCGATAGTGACATTCAACAGTCCAATAAACCAAATGAATGCACTAAATATTCAGAGCAGGAAACCGTAACCTTTGGAGTTCCAGACAGTCTTAACTGCCTCGGTTACTCCCCTTATGAAACACTGCATTCAAACAAGACATAAACTGACCCAAATTGACCCAGTTTGTTCCATCAACTGGGAAAATGATTCCTAAACAAGAGAAATCTAAGATCGAAACCGTGGCTGACCGATCGATCCCCCCCCCATATGCGAAAAAAAAAAGCCTGATGCTAGTGGGATGTTTGGATTCCTTGACCCTCAAAAAATATGTGTGTTGCTTTACACAGTAGTTATTATCACGTTATTAATGGAGTTCTTCTCAAAAACTGAAATTATCTTGATGGTGGGAATTCTGGATTTGATTAAAATATATCTCATTATTTTACCAACTTGGGTGGGAAAATTCGGGTGGTTTACTTTACTTTTTGACGCTCGAACATTTCTGATTGGGCTGCAATGATGAAACGGTTAGTCGATCGAAAGAAAACTCATCGGCAACTTTTCTAACAATCCTTTTCTGAATAATCGTTTCAGTCTAGTTTCAAGTGAAGTTATTAAACGTTTAAATCGGTTCCAGCTTACCAATGTCAGGATTTTTCACTTTTGTTTGTGATTTCCTGCAGTGAATGAAAAGTCTTTGGGTTTTAAACTGGTGTTTGGAAATAAAGAAGCAATTTGAAGATGTCAGTCTGAAAATTTTGACCCTATTTTCTGACAGTTTATAGAGTAAATGATTAGCTGATTAGTCCTGACAATCATCCGCAGATTAATCAGTGATTAAAATAATCATTAGCTGCTGCTCTGTGGCTGAAGTTTTAAGTAGGGATGCACCAATTTATGGACGTGGTTGACTGGTATCGGCGTATCGTTAAATAAGGTGGTATTCACTGATACCAGTGGCCAGTAATAATCTGTTGTGTCTCATTAATTGTGACCTGGCTACATACGCTGTCCGACATGTGGCTGAGGGAAGTTGCGTTTTTTGACCTTGATGACAGGTCCATGTGGTATTTACATGTACTGGGACACACATCGTGACTGGAATAAGCACCAACGTGATGGCTGAGCATTTCTGCTTCCATTCTGCAATCGACTAATAATGCTCTCCAAAAAAAGAAAGAATTTTGCCAGCCGGTGTCTTTTATGTAGTAAACCCAAGGAACTAATCCTGGCGACTTCTGAGGGAGGGGCTTGATGTTCAGTTCAGTTATTTTCATACAGTGGCTTTTATTATTATTTATTATTTTTTTGACCCAAAAGGGTATCAATATCGGTCTCTGTTATTGTTGTGTCAAATAACGGTATCATATCATCGCAGAATTTCCATATGGGTGGATCCTCAATGTGAGAGAATCAGGATCCAGATCCTGATTCAGGTCACAGCTCCAAAACGTTGTTGGACGCAAGGCTGGTCAAGACCTACATCTGGTACAATTTCCATGCAAACCCTTCCAGTAGTTTTCGCATCGTTCTGCTAAAATGTACATACAAACAAACTGACAGAGTAAGGTTGGCTACACACTAGATGATTTTTAGTCCGATTTACTAAATACTCGTCACCAGTGTCACCGATGGGATGTACAGCACAAGCAGCAGTTGTGTGGTCTTGTGGTCCGGCTGTGTGCGTTTGGAGGATTTAGGGTCCGTTTCCAGCCTTAGATGTGAAAATATACTGGCTCCAAATACTGTTCATCTCCGCCGCTAATACTCATCCATCTCATACAGGCTATGCTAGCTTCGGTGAAGACAATAAAACATGGTCACTTCATGCTTCAACGTTAAACGTAAAAATTAACAGAGTGCTTAAATAACCAAATAACTGATTACGAGTTTCGAAACAAATGTGTTAAACTATTGATAAAGAAAAAAAAGGACCTCACTTCTCCACAGCCAACACT
Source organism: Mola mola (assembly GCA_001698575.1). Classification (NCBI taxonomy): domain Eukaryota; kingdom Metazoa; phylum Chordata; class Actinopteri; order Tetraodontiformes; family Molidae; genus Mola; species Mola mola. The sequence continues at coordinate 1,554,126 of KV751384.1, read as the reverse complement.
GTTCATTAGATTTGTAGACTTGGACGTCCAATCGGCCTTATGAGGACAGAGAAGAGCAGCACATCAGACTAACTGGAAAAGATTTCAGTCAGTTTGTTTAGAAAAGGAAATGGTCTAATTTTAAACTGGTTGTAAAAACGGTGTAAGGCACGGTTTCTATTACAGAGTGAAACTTGCGTTCCTGTACCGAAACCACAGTGTTGGTTTCAGTCAGCATTTGAAAGCGTCCTCTCATGTGGTCTTTCTTTTCGCCGGCAGACATGGCACACTGAGTGGCATCCTCCAGGGAGACGGTCGCGTCTGAAGCGTAAACCAGAGGACTGCGGGCTCATAGCAGGGTAAGATTAAAGGTCAAGTTTGTCCCCGTGTATCAGACAAAAATTATAACGAATCTGTTCAACCAAAATTAAGTATTTGATTCACATCAAACGGTTTCGCTTGACACATTGAGACACACAGAGTTTGGCAGACTGAATCTTTCACGAGAACAGATAGAAAACCAGAGCAAGCGAAGAGTCTCCCCACCTCTCAGGCAGCCACCCAGCTGTCTGGATAATTTCCTAATGGCCCTGCGGCTGATAGCCAATCAGAGATGGCTCACGACGCCGTGTGACAGGAAATTCAATTAGGCTGTTTTTTTTTTTCCTTCAATATTGCTCTCCTTGACTCCCTCGCTCCTTTTGCCATGCTTTTCCTTTGTCTCTCACTCTCTCTTTGTTTCTCTCTCTCTCTCTCTCTCTCTCTCTCTCTCTCTCACCCTCGTCTCCCCTGCCTGTTTCCTGTCGGGGGAGAGTGAAAGCGTAGCTGTGGGCGTCGTGTGTCATCCAGGAATACTGGAAAGAAAGACTGCTCTTATTTTTTTTTCTTCATGAAATGAAAAATTAAATGACAGGCTTCATTTCCTGCAGCGGAGATTCTCTAAATGTACAAAATCTTTTTCCTTCCTTCATTCCTGTCTGTGCTTGAATGGTGCGTTTTACCGCTTGTTTTTACTGCACCAAAGGGAGAATTTTTCGGATGAATTCAATACCAGGGGTCCGTTTTAGATGTTGAGTTGTTTACTGCTGTGTTTCTACCTCTATACACAAGTCCCAGTGAAAGTCATGTCAGTTTAGATGAACCATCATTTCTGTCAAAACATGATGTCATCTCGGAGCAATTCTTGAAGCATTTCACTATATTAAATCATTCATTTCATCGCAACACTTTATAAAAAGGTGCAATATTGCGAACAGGATGTGAAGAAGCGAAGAAACGTTCACGATTTTACGAATGTAACTGTACCGAGTTAATAAAAATTTGAAATGAAAATGATTTTTTTTCGGGGGTAATGCCAATTTTTCATTTGCTCTTTTCACACTTTAAGCGTACAGGGGAAAATAATTTTTGGGCCTCTATGCGTCACGTGTTCCAATTACATGGTTTGGTTACTGTTTAAAAGCTGGCTTTGCAGCGTGGCACTCCTCCTGGCGTGTGGTAACGCACGCTTTCGTTCGGGCTGCAGGCCCCCGTGAGTTGAGCCTGAAGGCTTCAGTCTACTAAATTTATAATAACTAGTTTGAGGGTAGCTGATAACCAGCCGTGGCCTCATCTCACAAGTCAAATGTTGGCATGGAATTAGAAGTGTAAATGCATGGTGCATAAAAAAATAAAAAAATGTTTGTTTTTTTATCCCCCCTCCCTATTATTCTGGCAGTCTTGGCGATATGTTTGTTTCATTGTTGATTACATCATTTGTCCACACTTCCGGGAACAAGTTTGCAATAAGAATGCAGATCTGCAAGTCAGTCTACTTTGTATTTGTTTTACCGGTCTGGACAGTACTTTGACCCTCTTCTCCATGTTGCAGGTGGATGCTCTTCTTACAGGATGAATCCACTAGCTGCCCTTAGCATTGACCGCAACACGCGGGTGGGGGAAAACTACCGTCCCCATGGAGGAATTTTCTATCCCAACATCCAGCCTCTCTCTGGTGAAAAGCCTCAGGAGGCGGGCACCTCTCTCCCTCTTGGCTATGATCTCCTTTATAAACCAGATGCGACCTTGTTGGATGGCCAGAAATCAGCAAATGGATATATTGGACTTTATAAGACCCCCCCACCAGGGCTGCAGAAACCGTTAGTTGTTCCTGCTGCAGGAGGGGATGGCCTGGGGCTGGACCGCCAAGTTTTATCCAATGTCAAGCAGTCAGAAATGTGCATGAATGGGAATGGCGGCTTCCTAAGATTGCCCTGGATCAGCCCTTATGCTGATGCAACAATGTACCCCTTCCTGGACATGGCATACAAGGCCTCGTTTTTGTCTCAGCCGTCGCCCTTTATCCATCAACAGCTGGCATATCAGTCTCTGTGTGCCACTGGGGCAGGAAGCAACACAACTGGGGAAGACAGACTGTTCTACCTGCCACATTATACACCAGCACATATTGCGCCCTCTCTGGGCCCTCAGATAAGGCTCCATACAACCACTCCAACTCCTGCTGTCCTTTCAACCTTGCCCCACTCTCAGGACAAAGCCTTACAGGGTCTTGGTCCTCAAGTACATCAGGAACACTCTGCTTTCAGCACCAATCCACAGATACACCAGGATCCCCAGTCTCAATCTGCTCACCATACTGAGCGACAGCATGGCAGCAGTGGCTCAAAATCCAGTCAACCCACTTCCACCACCAAAACTTTTAGCAGCAAAAGTGTTGTAGGAAGTGTTTCCCCTGTTAACACATCTGGTAGCACTGCTACCTTTGAGTCTCCCCCAATTCTCAGTCCTCCATGCTCAGTTCCTGCACCCCAACCACTTGGAAACCCTACGGACCACCAGAAGTCGCTTCACAGAAGCACCCCCTCATCCAAAACCTCACTTTCAGTGTCTCACCCCTTTTACATGGGTAACCTGAACTCTGAGCTCTGCTCTCCCTTGCAGTCAGAAAACAGCAAAACCAAAGATGCCAGCTCAGACGGCTGTAGTGCAGGACGGTGCAGCTCACCGGCAGCAACATCACTGGACAGAGCTGCACCTCATAAAACTGCCAAAAACTCTGGGGAAAACCCTGTGGATCTGTCTGCCAAAGAGTTGGAAGGATTCTCAAATGGACTGCCTTCGAAATTAGAGGCGCTGGCCAAGTTAGGGTATTTACCACCATCTCCCTATGGGTTGCTTGCCAACCAGGATGTGCACTTAAAAGAGGGTCTAACCCAACCTGTTTGCAAGTCAGCGAAGACAGCAGAGCATCCTGAAATGATTAGCACTGTGCCCTCACCTTGGGATGTTCCAGGTGCTTCTTCAGTTGGTAGCTCTGACAACAGCAGAGGTTCCCAAATTTTGAAAAACAAGAGTATAGATCATCATCCAATGCCTCAAAATTCACCTGGATCCAAAACCGGTGAGGTAAAGAGTACTCCCAGCTCTGCCATAGCGGGAAGACCCTCTGATTCATGTCCTTCCCCAAAACCTAAAGTTGAACGGCCACAAATCCCCCTTACTGAGTTGGAGAAAGTCCATCCAAACAATAAAGGAGAGACTCATAAATGTGCCAGAAAACAGAGCATAACTTCTGCTAAAGTAGAGCATCAAGAGAACCAATCTCGTCCACAACATAAACAGCAGTCAGGTTTGGAAAAAGTAAAGTCCTCTAGTCAAATCTATGGTGACTCCTACCTCCCTCCTGGCTTAGGTTACACAAACCGCTATATCCCATACTCGGTTGCTGAGAGTATGTCCTTGCAACATCTTGCAACGACAGGTAAAGGGCCTGTATATCCACATCCAGTCTTGCTTGGTAGCAGCAACTTTTACCCACCCCGCATGGTGGCAAAACATGGCCTTCCATATGGAATGCATTCAAACCAGAGTGAGTTCATAACCTACTCGAATTCCCGCGGGATAGCCCCTCCTCCTGTGGCCTCTCAACCTGGTCTTGACCGACTTGAGACCCAAGATAAAACCTGGAATCCTGAACCATATAAGAACAAGGAAAGGCCAGACACTGATGAATGTCAGAAGAGTGGCAATGAAAAAGAGAAGCCCATAAATGAAACTATAAATGCTTCAAGCAAAAGCCTTGCTTCTGATAGAGATGATGTTGTTTTTATTGACTTGGTTCGTGATGAGGCAGATCATGATCTGTCCAAGTGTGAGGATTCCTCTGTACCGGGTGGCAGTGGATATAAACAGATTCAGGAAAGACAACCATGGCTTCAAAAACCCCTCCCTACCACCCAGTCTGCAGGGCAGAAACAAGAAGAATTACCACCCCACACTTCTCAACTACAGCTTCCTAATCACAACACTTCTCAACCTCCTCCTCCTTGTGAAGAGATCCTAGAGGAGCAGGAGCCACTAAGTCCATTCGTGGACATCCCAGAGGAGCAAACAATGCGCTGTGCCCGAACTTCGCTACAGCAGTTTTCTAGAAAATTTAAAAGTAGACCCTCTGGTGATACTGAGAACTTGATGAGGGCTGTCACAAATAGTAGCGATAGTGGGGTTGCCAAGAAGAGCACAAATAATGAAACTAAGTCAGAGACTTCTGCCAATAAAAACATTAACCCTGAGCAAAGCCCTTCCAGAAATGACAACTCATTGGGTCCCTTCAACAAAGAAAATTTTTCTAGCGAATGTAACAATTCTAGCATCACAGGAGCAGCAGGTACACTCACAAGTAACTGTCATTCATATAGTCCAGTTTGTAGCAGCAAGGGCTCATTATGCCGAGGTTTCAGTCCCCAAGTCCCAACATGCATGAATTTGAAACCTAGCGTTCCACTTGGAGGAGCTGTGAACACCAGGGCTCCACCGTGTATTAACTTCAACCCAAGAAATCTTACATGTAATAGTGGACATGTGAACAGTCAAAGTTTTGTCAACAGAAATTTTGTGGGACCGTGCTGTGGAAATCTAGCACCAAGGGTTCCCACTTGTGACCCAAGGATTTTTAGCAGCCCAGCTAATGGAAATAGAAACCCCATGCATCCTAACTGCAGTAGCACCAATTACCAATTCACAAATTTTGAAAACTGCAATGTTGTGCGACCCATACGTGGAAACAACAATCACAGGGCTCCCTTATATGGAAAGAACTGTTTAAGTTGTCCAAATTGTGGAAATGCTGCCTCTAAAACCCAGTCTTTTTTAAACAACCAGACCTGTGTAATTAACAATGCCAGGGTCCAAACAATCGTCAACAGTTTTCCCTTTGGAACAACCAATGGAGGCTTTAACATGATGCCTCCAGATCTGAGTCCAGAGTCAGCAGCTAACAAAGCACTTTCCTCCAATAAGCCAAAATCTGGTCTAACTACTAGCAGTTGTGGAGATGGGATGAAAGAAATCCTGGAGGGCTTGGATCCGCTGGTAGATGAAGACGATGGTCCTGGCTGCAGCAAGAATCGGTGTTCCAACATCACCAAACGCATCGCCAACTCAACTGGATACGTGGGCGACCGGTTTAAATGCTTGACCATGGAGCTTTACGCGGACTCCAGCAAGCTGAGTAGAGAACAGCGCGCACTCCAGGTAGGATCCCTGCCCTCATTTATATTCTCTTTTTCCTTCACTGCTTCATTAGTCAATGACGATAGCGATAGTCTGGTGAGACGGAGACGCCAAATGTAATTTTCACTGGTGGTCTGGAGTGTAACCATTGCACCGTGCTGCATGTTTGAGTTTTATTTTCTGATATTGATTTTTCTGCTTTTTGTTCATTAAGGCAGTTTAAAACAGGCTCCTTGTCTTGTCTGGCGAAAGGGTTGACAAATCTGGGTTTTGCCAGTAGGGTACCTTCTCCAAAATGGAAACATCGTTCAAAAACTTAAAAGGATGCATCAACTTTGGGAGCAATTTTCCAAAAACTTCAAAAATTTAGTCTGATGGGAGCCAAAATGGAAACACAATGTGTTTTCGTAAGTAGCTGAGTTATTGTGCTGGAGGCGGTGAGCCTTTTGTGTCAGACTGTGTTTGGAGGCTTTGTCGAGGTATTTGAATCTGGTACAGGATGGTCGTGAAGAATCTTAATATATCAGGAGTTGTTGCGAGGAGAACTGCCATCTCTTTTTCTCTTCTTCTGTCTGCACAGTGTTTTGGGTCATGCTGAGGTCAAGGAAGCATACAGATGCATGTGCGTGACTCCAACTATCCCCGACAAATGAAGAAAATCGAAGCAGAAACCGTTGCTCTTTCTCTCCATCTTCATTAACCTTATAGTGTCTTTTGTCTTTTGTTTTTTGTGTCTACCTCTCAACAGCCTTTGAATTTTGCTATATTTCTAATATGTCCTCTGCCTTTGCTTCCTCTTGCTTCTTGTTGTGCCTCTTCCTCTCCTCACTACCTCTTCTCCTCAAGATCCCCCTTTAAATTAAATCTCCATCCTCCCCTTCCATCCATCAGCAGATGGAGGAAGATGAAAAAGTGGTACTTTTAATGAAATTCTCCTCTTCCTCCTCATTTTTCCTCTTCTTCCATGTCCTTGGAGTCCAGAATAGCCTTAAGTATTTGAATGATGCTGACACAGAATGTTTGCAGTCTGGTTTCTGTTTCTGCTACTGGAGGCTGGTTTGTGCTTAAATAAATTAAAAAAATGGCGTTTCCAATCGAACAGCATTTCTGTATGGTAAGAATTGGGTGAAAAATAGGATGAGGCTGATGGGGCTTTAGGTAACAGTCAAAAATGAAGTCGATATGACGTTGGAAACAGTCAAACAGTGTTAAAGTAAAAGTCTCAGAGAAGTTGAAACCCTGGATAAAGCACTAAAGGTTGTTGAAAGTGTTTTATAAGAGGAACTTAAATTTCGCGTAAACACCAAAAGCAGTTTACATGTCAGTTAATGTTGTGGCACTGTAATATTTACACGCAGATCTTTTAACCACGGGTACGTCCACCTACAGTTGGCAATCAGCTACGCTCACACTACCCGGAGACAATCCAATTATGTGTGACATCACAGATGGGCAGGAGTCGGATTCATTAACAGCCGCGCTGCTGCTAGGAAGCACTCGACGGCAATGTGGAGGCTAGTGACAATGCTAGGGTGGTTACCACTGTGTATCTTTTATATATCGAGAAGTCCATGGTCACGTTGGTTTTAGAAAATCCAAGGAACAATAGAACGACTGTGACGTATTGCACTAAAAAATACTTCAGAAATAAGCAGTTAGAAATGAGAAATTAAGTAATGTTTACATCACAGCTGAGCCAGAGGCCGTAAATACCCGTGTTTACTGCACGATTAACAGAATGACCCAGTCATTCTGTATATCCTGCTAATTTACATTCGAGTCCGAAAAGCAAGTTAGCAAGTGTTAGTGGTATTTTTGGCCAGTTATGGAAGTTTCCAGTTAAAATGGAAATATGTCAATGATTTGAAAGGCTAGTTAAAGTGCAACCATGAAGAATGTCAAAATATTATCTGAAAGAGGTTGTCAGTGTCGGTAAGCATAAGACCGGCTGATCCTGAATTTAGCCATTTAGTTTTTAAAATTTGTGCACTTTTTGAGATAACAGCAATTAAAAAAAAGAAATAAAACCACAGTGGAAACCTCAGAAATCATCTTTACAATTACTTTTATATCATTCATTGGTAATAAAGATGGTGTCATACAGATAATAAAACTAAAAGCGCTCCTCACGCTTTGCATTTTCCTGCACCACGTCCAATTGGCATCAGCTGGAGGCGTACAGCGCCGGAATGATTATTTACAGACAAAAATCTTCTGAAATATGGCTCATATTTGAATAGTTATGCCTTTTCTTTAATTTGGCTATGGACAAAAGGACATCGCAAACATCCAAATAACCAACGAGGATAAAGTACTTTTTCATGTTTGCTGGTTCTCTTATTAAATTCAAAATATTCATGAGCCATCACACCAGCCTTCCCCTCCTCTCAGAGGACTTTTCGGGACAGAAAGCTGCCAGGCAGTTTTTCCCTGCTGGAAGGCTGTTTGCTCAGTCAGTCGAAGCTCCTGAACGAGGGTGATGGCGGTAGCGCAGGAGGTGCTCAGGGGAGGTTACTGCTCAAATTAACTCACATTTCGCTCCTACGCCCTTGGGTGCTGCTGACTCCGAGCGGCAGCGCTGGATGGATTTGTAGATCGTTTCATGGGCCATTAATTTTAAAATGGGTTTGTGGTCAGGGCAGAGTGAGGTGAGAGAGAAGGACCAGCCTTTCTGGAAGCGCACGGAAAGTGGTCAGCAGTGGTTACAAGGGTGGGTTTGGTTCATCACGATCCTTTTTTTTTGGACCAAAAAAAAAAAAAATCTCTTGAATTGGATTGAGGTACAGGAAAGATCGTGAAATGGTTTAAATATGAGCCATAAAAAGACATTTCCTTGTCTCCATACTATTTCAAAATTAAAGGTAACTGATGTATTCTCAAGGGAACACCAAACGACTTCAAGCACTGACAAAAGCTGAAGGGACGTGTGAAGGTGTCAGGTTGAAGTGAGCAAGGTGTCGTTTAAAGCGAATCTGGAAGATGTGGAAGCGTCGCCGGAAGCTAAATTGGCACCGAAAAAAAGAAGTGTACAGGGCGCTTGATAACCAAAGGACCAGAAGTGTTGGTTGAAATTACGTACTCTGAGTGCATATGTCAATATGTTGCACGTAAAAGTTAAACAAATAGCTGCGAAAGCCAATGAAGAGAGTCAACATGTCGGCTGATGTGTAGCACTGAAAGAAATGACGGTGGTGGATAAAATTTAGGCATTAAAAGAGAATGAGTGTGTTAAAGGTACTAAGGAGAGTCGAAAAGGCAGTTGGTATAATAAAAGAAAATTGTCATTTGAAGTGGAAGTAATTAAAGTGGCAGTTCTGAAAGAAGTTGAGGTAAAAACAAGCGCTGACAGGAAGGGAACAGATGAAATTTAAGCATTAAAATAAAATGCTAAGGAGAGTCTGAACACCAGTTGATGTAGAATAAAGAAATATAGGACTGTATGTGGCTGTTTCGTAAGAAGTGGAAACAAACAGTGAAAGAAATGGAAGTGCAGATGATCTATAAGCACTGTAAAAATGCTCAAGTTTCAGTTTCTCCAGGAAGTGTTAGCGTTCTTCTGGAAATCATCCTAGAAGCACCTGTTCACCGTTTTTTTGGTGGAAGCTTCTCCGACTTTCTCTGAGTTTGTGCCTTCAAATGCCAACGGGGAGTTTATTTCCTTCAAAGCAGGAGAGTCCAGGGTCACAGTGAGCTCAAAGTTTTATATCTCGTGGTGTGTTTGCAGTTTGTGGCTGTAAAACAATCCTGAAGCTGCCAGAAGAAAATGGCAAAGAGCTCACCTCTGAGCTGACGGCGGCTGTCTGACATTCTGAAATACGGCTGAAAGGAAGACCCTGTCACACCTCTGTGACACCTTTGAGTATTTACACAAAACAAGACGGCGTCATAATGCCGCTTTTCCACTACACGGTACCTACTTGGCTCAACTTGGCTCTACTTGACTCTTTTCGCTTCTGGTATAGGGCGGTTTGTTTTCCACAGCAAATGGTAACACCCTCAACCACCGCAAGAAAAACTGCTGTTGCGCCAAAGTTCTGAGTACGATGGATGGCAGGGTCTCCTGTATTTAGTGTGCCTGCAGTTACATCTCGGAAACACTAGTTGGCAGCGAGACTAGTTTGTTTATCCTTTACTTGCGCCCATCCTTGTAAACAAACGGCGACTGAAATGCAGCGAATGTTGTTAGAAGTAATAAATGTTGAACAACAGTTACATTTATTGAAAACATTGCAACTTCCAACTGTTCAGTCACAGGGCCACGTCCACACCGACGGCCATCTTACAAATGTACAAGTGCCCACATTGGTCCAAGCGTGTGGCGCGGCTGCGGGACATGAAATAGAAAATGTGCAGGAGGAAAGACGTCATCACCGTGACGTGCAGTTAGTTTTTTGGGGAGGGTATGAGAACACAGCGGCGTAGATCCAGTGTGCGAGTAGAAATCCTGCTTAAGGCAGTGTAAAAGGGACTTAATGTGAGTATCACCTAAAGTCTGGTGTTAACGCAGAAAGGTGGTGGAGGTGAAGTGAAATAATCCTCTTTATCAACCCCGTGAATCAGTCACTCTGCCCGGCCTGCTCGCCTACATGCAGCCTACAGAAGCATCGAAACCCTTGGAAAACCTCCTGATTTTGTTGAACTTCAACCAAATAAAGAGACACTTTTTATCCGAGATTCGTTAAAACAAGGTTTTCTGTTTTGAGGAAGTCTTAACATGGACCGAAACAAAAACCAAGTGTCCGTCCCAGTGAAAGTACCAACTAAAGTAGCGCCAACTGAAGCAGAAAACCAGTGTATGAGATCAGGTGATGCACTGAGAGCAGCGATTGATGAGGTGGGAGCAGAAACGAAGTGAAAGAAATGTGACTTTAAACGAAAATGCTGACACTCTCGACGATGTTGAATTTGTCCTTTTTCTGCATTTTTGCTCAGCGTGCCATGCTGCGTTTCTCTGAGCTAGAGCTGAAGGAGAAAGATGGAGGAGGAGACGCAGAGGAGGAGGAGGAAGGGATAACAGCAGCGGCGGCGGCGGCAGGGGAGATGGGGCTGGCAGACCGCCAGCGTGGAGACGACGGGAGGAAAGGCGAAGATGAGGGGGAGGCGGAGGAGGGGAGGAAGACAGAGGGAGGAAGAGGGCGGGAGTGCTGTCAGCAGAGCGAGGGGTGGCGAGGAGGAGGAGGAGGAGGAGGAGGAGGAAGAACCCCTTCTGCAGACGCCTCTGAGGCACCAAGAGGTAAGAGGATTTACGGTGAGCTCTACAGGATGACGTGCACACAAGCACACACACAGACATAAAAACACGCACATGTGGTTTTTTTTTTTTTTTAGGTTGATCTCGCCCGCTCGAAGCTGTTTGCTTTCTTTGTCTCTTTTTTTGGTGCTCCGTGTGTGTGCGTGTCTCACACACACACATATACACACACGCGCGCACACACACACACACACTTGAACTCTGGGTGCACCTCGCTCACTCTGAGCCGAACCCACCGCTGCCCTCGTTTTCCCCAGGAAGCCGAGTGTGCACATTCACACACACACACACACACACACACACACTTTCTCTTTTGGTCACGTCAGGTTTGGAAGTTTTTAGAGTAAAATCCTGATTGGGTGCATTCAGTTAAAAATTAGAGCTGAATATATGAAAGTTAATGAAACAGGAAGTTATGAAACTGCGTGAAACTGACAACAGAGTGTTCAAGTAACTGTTGCTGACATGCTTCGATGGTGTTGGAGCGGCTAATGTTTAGACTGTGCAGACGTTTGCGATCGAACATTATCGGACTGCGGGACTGTTGTGTCAGGACGGCAAACTATCAAAGATCCCCAGATCTCGCACTTCTTCCTGTTCTTCCTGCTTGGTAGCAATTTCCTTGTGTCTCTACATACATGTGCTGAATAATTCGTTGTCCTCTGCTTTTTGCTTGTATCTGCCATCTGAAACACATCCTGTAGTGCAAACGAAGGCTGGGGTTTGATTGTTTTGTCAAATATCGCAACTGTCAAATAAAATGCAAAGTTACATTTTCATAGCAATAACAAAAACGTTTTTAGAAATTCGTGGAAAGTCTGTTCATGTGAAAGGAACATCAAATAAATTTGTGTTTTAAGTTCAGGAGTCACTATTTGGAGATACAGCTGAACATTACCTGTTATATTACCAACATATAAAAAAATAAAAAAAAGAAGAAGAAGAATTGAGGCCAGTGGAGTCCTTTCAAAAGAAAACTAAAGAGGATCTAATATGGAACCTTGTGGAACTCCACATCAGAGGATGAAAGAACATGATCCATTTTAAAAAAGGCTGATTGTTCTTGGAGGAATGTAACCAGTAACATAATTTATTATGGTTTAGATTGAATTATTTGTCAATTTCTACAGTCTTTAATGTAATTAATGTCTTGTAATGTTACTATTATTACTACTAATATTACTGTTTCTGTTTTGTAAGATTGCTTTACTTACTTACTTTATTTACTTTTTGCTTTTCACTGTCATTCAGTTCTGCATGCAAACTAAATTTCCTTCTTGAAATTATTTAAAAAGGGAAAATCTTTGAATTAAGATCTGTGAACATGATAAACATTTGTCTTAAACGTTTACATGACGAGGAAGGGACAGAAAAACAACTTATTGATTTAGTACGAGAACTAAGTGGCTCAAGAGGTCATCGGTAGCTTCTCCGTACTGGACGTTCACCAGTGTTCGATGAACGCACCCAGATGGTGTTGTCATGGCGATTGCCCTTGATGGCCAGTTGCCAGGGGGTGTAATGTGTCTCGGAACCGGAGGACGCCCCGCGAGTCAGGTGATCGGGACAGGAGAGGGCCGGCAAGGGAATACAGAAAGAGAACGCAGAGCGAGAGAAGGTGAGATGGGATGATAAAAATGGAAAAAGCGAGCGAGAGAGACGGAGGGAGAGATGAGAGAGACGGAGTGAGAGATGAGAGAGAAGGAGGGAGAAGCAGAGCGAAAGCCGCCTGCCTTTGATCTGCTCTGCCTCTTTGGAAAGCAGCGCGGTGTGTGTGAAATCTGAGGCAGCGTTCAAGTATTGATTTCCTTTAACGAGGCACGTGTGTTAAAGGTCACAGGTCACCATAAACAAACGGGAAAGATCAGCCTGTGAAATAAAGGTTGTATGTTTGAATCCCAGGCTGCACAGCATGTTGTGTCTTAATGCCAATATCAGTCATTTTAAAAAGAATAAATTATTATAATTTGCATGTCAGTGTCTTTGGTCTGTTTGTATGTGGTTTTGGGGCAATATGTGACTGGAACCTGAGAGTATTTAATTCCCTTCAACATTCTATCTGCCTCTGCAGTAAAATGGAATTTTGCAACTCTATGAAATGTAAAAGTTGCTTGCTTAAAGGTGTTGCACACCTGTGAAACATTTCAGTAGGTATGTTTACATGGAGCCTAAAAGTGAGTTAATTTAGCATTTTAAAAGCCCAAACACAATCAAAATGCTCTTTATAAACACATTGCAAAGGGGTGGAAAAACCCCTTTCAGCCCCATTTCCATCAATGAGTACGGTTCAGTTCAGTTCAATATGTATTTTTTTTTTACATTTCCCTTAATTACCAAACCGTCCCATGCCAGTTTTGTCATCCTTCACTTGGGATATGAACCAGAGCTAAACTGGACCATAAAGGGGGGGTAGAGCCTCTGCTGTTGGCTGATTGAATCGTCACTTCGCGCAGCCTTTTGTCAAGAGCCTGTTTGCTTTGTGTGATAAAAAGCCAAATGCCAACAAGAAACAACAGGAAATGCTGGATGTCCTCCATTTTTTCCTTTGTTTGTTATTACAGTTTCTTTGTTGACTTTATTAGAGGGACACACGGTGTCGCGTTTCAATGACGTAGCTGGCGCGGTCAGGCTACGTTGCCCACCAGGCAATGGTACGGTTGCTAGCGGAAACGCCTGTGATGACCTTATCATTCCCACGTTTGTCGTTGCAAACTGCTCAGCGGAAACGTGGCTTTAATAAGCCAATAGAACAAAAAAATTGTACCACGTAAATGGTTTACCTGATTATTTCACGGCCTTTTTCCCTAGTTCTGACAGAAATGCATAACCACTCCAAAAAGATGTCAGCTTCAAGGCCGAACTCAGAATTTTGTTTTTTTTATTAGAAGCTTTAAAAGCTGACTTAGTCAAACTAGCCCGCAGCTTCATGTTTTATAAAATATCAATCGTGAGGACAGGGAGCTGAAAATAACACTTGCCAAAGCGATAAAATAGCAGTTGTGGAAGACAATTGCTTGACTTATTCATTACTGCTCATGTCAGACCGGTGTTCCAATTAAATGTGTTTGCGCATGTAAAGATCAGACTGTATTAAATAACATCCCATGTAAAAGTGCTGACCTGAAATCTTCTAAAAATAAGCCTAAAATATTGCAATATTACTTATAGGCCATATCGCCCAGCAGTAGTCGACCACATAATTTTTCTAAAGAAGTACTTACATAAAAAAAATAATTATTCAAGGCACTAAAATTAGACCAGATTCACATTGAGTTACAGCGGAGTATCGTCTGCATATTGTTACTAGTTAATTCTTATTGTTAAGTAAAGGTTAGAGAACAACGAGCAGTGTTATTAGGTAAAATTCCACAACTAACTGTGTTATTTTGCTTGTCTTTTTAGGTTTCCATCCTTCCTGCCTTCACAGCTACCTTCCTATTCCACCATTGTGCCGCCACCTAGACAACCTCCCCATCTTCCAAGAGAAGGATGACAGTTCAGCAGAGGAGCAAAAGAAAAACAACAAAGAGGAAGAAGGCGGTTTGCAGGAGGAGAAGAAGAAAGAAGGGACAATCGTCTCACAGCCACAACAACAAGAAAGATTTCTGCCTACAGCCAGAAGCCTGTTTCAGGGAACTGCCTCCTCACCAGGACTTGTAAATTCAAATCTCAGCATGGCGATAAACCGGAGGCGTATCTTTAGCCTGGAGCCTTTCCACCAGAGCAGCATTATTAGCAGCCGCCAGAAGAGAGGCAGGGAGGAACAAAGGGAGGAAGATGGGGAGGAGGAGGAGATGACAGGAAACCCCAACAAGAAGACCAAGTTAACCAGTGGTAAGAGTTACCCAAGGTCGTCTTTCGCCTGTGTTTTTGTTTAGATTACCGACATCCTTAGGTATTTTCTTTAATTACTTTTTTTTGATCTTCTGACTGAGGTTTGAATGTATTTCAGAAAGCAGCTTTTTTAATTTGTACTCTTAATTAGAGGTTGAATGTGAGTGGGGTTTTTTTTAAGTCAGGAAAAAGCCAATTAACTTAAGACATTTATTCAATTAACAGAATCATAATTAGAGACAATTTTTGAAATCAGTGTGCCCAATATTCCCTCATTCTTCTCGTATGTATTAGTCTGCTTTTGTCCTGTCCAATTTAAACTGTGTATCTTCATGTTTTGGATCATTTCTTTGGAATTTTTTACAGTGTTTTTAATTTTTACAGACTAAGACAGTTACTTGAGAAATCAATTGTCAAATTAGTCAGCAATAAAAATAATAAGTAGTTGTGGTCCTAGTTTTAAATGCAAATGTAAATTTTATAGTCAGAGCAGTAACATATTGGTTTTGACTTCATCACCGTCTTCATCACTTCTGTACATAACAATGACTTCACTTCTGATTTCCACTTTTTTTCC
Source organism: Mola mola (assembly GCA_001698575.1). Taxonomy (NCBI): domain Eukaryota; kingdom Metazoa; phylum Chordata; class Actinopteri; order Tetraodontiformes; family Molidae; genus Mola; species Mola mola. The sequence goes on along the minus strand of KV751384.1, from coordinate 1,538,974 downwards.
AATAGTTTATTTGGGTTCTTATGGTTTTAAAGTTCTTAATTTTCTAATAATTCACTGACTTTTGTTCCTGGTTAGCATCTCTTTGATTGTTTTACTTCTTCACCTCCTGGTATTCAGTTTCAATTGTCTAATGAAGAGAAGTTTTAATGAAGGTCTGTCTATCTGAGACATTTTAATTGGCGTTCCACAGGGTTCTATACTTGGCCCATTCATGTTCTCAGCATTGATAGGATGTGCACTCCATTTATGTATGAACTTAGTAATGATAACAGTGCAGATGACCAATTTTTCCTCAAACATTTTCCTTACATTGATTGTTTATTGTTTCATCCCTTCTGACTGTCCATTACAGACTCAACCCCAGAGGACGTTAAGAAGCTGAAAGTTTGCATCGAGCTGAACGGCCTACGGCTAAACAAGCCCCGCCTCCCCGGAGTGCTCCGCCAGTGGCTGCCCTCGGGTCAGAGGCCAGCAGAGGTGGACAAGAAGTTCAGAATGGATGTCCCCGCTGTCAGTGGGAGGGCAGAGGTTGGCGGAGGCTGGTGTGACCGAATGTTTTGGAGGAGGGACGACCAAAGAGGTAAAGGAAACAAAGTAGTTGGGGGTTTTTTAAAACTTTTTTCATGTGTTTCATGTTTATTTTATGTTGTTACATTGTTACATGACACGACTTTACTTGACAGTTGACAGTTGAAAATGATATCTAAACTAAAAATGTTTTTCGTGACATTAGACCAGCTGATTTTGAGGGAAGCTATTATGGTATCTTGCAGTGCTTCCGAGTTCAGAAAATGTTTTTGCCACTGAAGTCCCCGACTCTTCCCGTCTCTCTGCTGTCATCAGTTCCGCACCTCTCCACTTCCTCCTCCTCCTCCTCCCATTTCTCCCACATCTCTCCTTTTCCTGTCAGTGATTGTCGGAGCTCACAAGTGGAATAACGCCAACCATGTGTGTCTGTTTTCTGACATGGACGCGCGTGTGTGTGTGTGTGTGTGTGTGTGTGTGTGTGTGTGTGAAGTCGTGGCATGCTAATATCTGTCTAACATCTCCCATGTGTGTGTGTCACACACACACACACACACACACACACACACAGAGTAATGCATACAGAATGTGTTAGCAGCCGGCGCTTCTTTGGTTTCTTGAATGTTGCGTTCAGAGTCTCCTCATGTCCCGGCAGGATGACACTTCGCTCAAGAGAGGAAATAGACAACGTTCTTGGTTCAGCTTGTAATCAACAAGAAAAATGGCACCATCCACATTTAGATTTGTTTACCGTTCACCATCCATGCTGCCCACGGGCTGGATTTTTCACAGAAAAATTAACCCTCGACTTCCTGCACAAAGGAAGCGTGTGAGACATCGTGGTACAAAACAGGAAAAGGCCAGTCTTCTGTCCCCGGATAACACTAATACCAATAACTCGTCAATGCCAATGGAAAAGAACTCTGCTGATGGAGGACACCTTTGTCTCTTTCTGGAAATCATCAGGTTGTAACACAAGCAAAGTGCCATTTAGTTCTATTATTCTTAAGAGAGGGGCTTTTAAAGCTGCAGACAGGCGTAGGACAGTAGATGTAGCCAAGTGCAATATTAATGAGACGACAAATTATTATTGGCCACTGCATCGGTGGTACCAGTCCAATAAAATACCACTACATAGAGTCCTGAGTAGTTACCCAACAGGTACCTGTTGGTACCCAACCCATAAAAACACTATGTAACAGGTAAAAAAAAAATCAATTAATGTGCAGCATTTCACCATTTAAATCACTATAATGTTACCAAGCTGAGTCAGTCGCGGTGTTGTTTTATTGGAGAGTATTTCTGTGCACGGAAACGTAGTCTGTGAGACTGACGAGGGGCATGGCCAGCAGTGAATCGTGACTATGATGTCACCCTGGACTTAAACAATAAACGCTGTGGGCTGAGGATTAGACGTTTACAGCAACACGCCCAGAGGGACTCACACGCTTCATATGACCAGTGTGCACGAGCGATAAATTCCTATTATGTCGCTTCGCACACGCACACAGTCGTTATGGGCTGTATTCTAATCCTGTTCACACAGACGGCGTGTGTAGGTGTACAAAACATCTGTATGTGTGTGTGTGTGTGTGTGTGTGTATCCAGGCTTATAAATAATTCAGCAGATGGATGTGGCGTGACTCCCCTAAACAACCTCTGTGTGTGTGCAGATGTGTGCGTTTGCATGCACACACGTCCCGGCCTTTACTAATTTTACACACTGGTCCTGTGTGTGTGTGCGCACAGCACGCGTGTGTTTTCCTGTGTGTGTGTTTCCTGAAGGCGGCTGCAATGGAAAACAGCAAACTCCCTCCTCCCTTCCCCCACTATCCACTACTTCGTTGGCCCGCCCGCTCGCTCGCCCGCTCACTTGCTGCTCCACTCAAGCGAGGAGCCTCTGTGTTTCTTTGTTCCCCTCTCTCTCTCTCTCTCTCTCTTTCTGTCTCTTATTATCCAACTCGTCCGCCGATGAAGGACAGACAGTAGCTCATTTGTTAGCGAAGAGGAAAATTGTGCGCACAAACACACACACACACACACACAAAAAGAGGAAAGAACAATGACGACGGACAGAAAAACTCCAGGAAAAGTTTAAAATACGTTAGGAGTATGTGGACGAAATGAACGCAAAAAACAAGCAACTTAGTTCCCTCAATTTTGTTGTCGCAACCTGAAAAATCATGTCGCTTCTCCAACATGACTTCCACATTCAGATGAAATCGTTTCCTCTGACATCCCAGATAAACGATAAATAAATAACTTAATAGCTAACGTGGCTAACTTTCAATGGCGTTAGCGAATTTTTTACGCAAAATATCGAGGATAAATTTGTAGCCAACTGTTAGCGGTGTTATTCGCTTTCGCATCCAGTAAAGCACTATGGGTACTGAAGTTCCTTGATTATCGCAAGCAGAATTAACAAAAAGTCGAGCAATGTTAGCAACAAAATTCATTCTAATTGTTTTTGGTTTGTTTTGCGTTGCCACACTAAATGAAGTCAAGCTAGCAGTGCTGCTCAAAGGATGTTGGACATTTGGACCATCTTAGTTCCAAACTGAAATAAGCTGCGGAATCAACTTTAATAAATTTGGATATTGGTGTTTTCCTTAGGTTGGATTGTATAGATTTTGGTGATCTTGGCCATTTGTTTTTATGGTTTTCTTCTTCTGCCCTTCTGTGCAAAAACACAGACAATGTCACTTTGCCTTTGCAACCCACATTGTGGTCGAAAATGGTATTGAATCTGTTACACAGTTAAAAACATGTCTGAAGTCTCGTTTGATGTCTTTAATGTCTTTTATGTAACATATAAAGAAATTCCAGACATCGAAAGCACAGATGCACGTTCTCGGGAGCTGCAATGTCCAACAATAAATTAGTTGCTCAAAAGAAAATCAGATTCAGCGTTTTCTGGACTTGAGGCCTTCAGTCAAATCTAAATGTAGACGGTGTCATCCATTGAAAATCAGTTTAGCAACACAGACTCATTGTAGCCATTCGCTTTAAGATTGATTAGCATATTGCTGCCTTATTTGCTTTGGTTTTTTTTTTTTGAGACGCTGGTGCCAGGTTTCGGTTCTGGGTCACTAATTAGTATGGCAGTGGAATTAATCTAAAAATGATTTAGGGGGGCTGATGAGAGTGTGCTTTTTCACGTTTTAGTTGTTGCTAGGCAACAATACTGTTATACTTAAATTTTCCCCATAAACTGGAGTCCATCCATCCATTAATCATCCTCCGTTTATCTAACATCGGCTCGTGGTGGCAGAAGGGTATTCCAGGCATCCCTATCCCTAGCGACACTTCCCGCCTCCTCGTGGGGGATCCCATGGCCTTCCCAGGCCAGTTGGGAAACACAATCCCCTCAAGTGAGTTCTGGGTCCACACAGGTTCTCTTCCCATTTGGGCCCTGAAGACCTCCAAAGGGAGATGTCTCAGAGACACCCGAACAAGATGCCCAAACCACCTCAGTTGGCTCCATTTGACATGAAGGAGCAGCGTCTCTCCGGATGACTGAGCTCCTCACACTATCTCTAAGGTTGAGCCCAGCCACCCTCCCAGGATACTCATTTTAGCCGCTTATATCTGTGATGTCACCCTTTCGGCCACTACTCAAAAGATCATGACCACAGGTGAAGGTTGGAACGTAGATTAACTTATTAATCAAGAGCTTTTCCTTCCGGCTCAGCTCCCTCTTCACCACAAGGTCCGGTACAATGTCTGCATTACAGTTGAGGCTGCACCAACTGCCTGTTCATTTTGTGCTCCATTTTCCCATCACTTATGAACAAGAACCCGAGATTCTTAAACTCCTCCGCAACAACTCACCCCCAAATCCAAGACAGCAATCTGTCAGAGAACCGTGGCTTCAGACTTGCCGCTTCACATTCGACTGTAAACCAGCCCATTGCCTGTTGGATGTCACGGACTGTGGACGCCAACAGAGCCACATCATCTGCAAAAAGAAAAGATGCTAATTATATTACTGTAATTCAGTCGCGTAGCCTTGAGTGTCCAGAAGCCAGCATAAGTTTATGATCGATTAACTGCAAAATTTATCATCGTAGTAACGGAAGGAACATCTCTCAACTTATTGAATTGGAATATAAGAAATTCAGAGCGATCCTCCAAAGACACAAGGCGGTCAGAGCACCTGAAACTCAAAGTGTTAAAAAGCTGACTGCCCGTATAAAAAGAAACCCATGAAAAGATAATTCTGACTGCAAGAAATGCACTTTCTGGCTGGCCCCCTTAGGCCTGAACACAATAGGAACTTGTTTCTTATTTTTGTCTCTCTGTGTTTGTTTTCTCCCAGTTTTCCATGCGACTCCGCCCTCCGCTCCTGCCCATCTCCCCCGGCAACTCTCCCCTGCATCCTTCACCCACCTCCCCTCCTCCCGCCTCCAGGACAAGCACCAGAAGCTGCGAGATAGCCGCAGGGTCTCCGGTTTCCTGCCTTCCTTACCACCTCTTCCTCCTTCCTCTTCCTTCTCACCTGACCCCCATTCTTTCCACTGCCGGGACGACGACCTCGGCAAGCCGAAGGGGAAGCGTCCCTGCAAGATGAAGCATATGGAAGGCGAGAAGGGAGGAGAGGAGGAGAGAGACGATGGTGGAAGCGAGGACGAGGAAAACGGTGGGAAGGTAAGCAAGACGCGCTCGTTACCGTCGCTATGTACATCAAGAAGAAACTGAGGCTGCATCCACTTGTTTATCTTAAGGCAACAACATTTTTTCCTCCATTCCGGCACCGTTTTATACAAAGACTTTCCAAAACACGGCTGAGCCTGTTTTAGTTTGAAAACTTGCTTTTAAGTCTTTCGGAATTCACGACACGTTCGCTTCCTGATTGGGTCACGATGTCGTCTTTCCTGTCACGCCCCCATCATGTGACCCTGTTGCAGGACATAAGTTTAGGATGACGAAATCCAGGTCGAAACACAGAAACCTGGACATTTCACGCATGAGACAACACGATTTTTGGCACCTGGATAAATGTGAGATTTTGAGGTTTTGCCGAAACGCGATGACAAAGTGTTGAAACCGCAATCAATTCTGCTGTTTTCCTTCATCTTTTCCTCTCTCTTTCCTCGCTTCGTTCTCTCTTCCCCCTCTGTTAATCGCTGCAATTATCGTCCTGATTGGAGCTCGCTGGGATAACTCAGCAGGGACGATGTGTGTGTGTGTGTGTGTGTGTGTGTGTGTGTGTGTGTGTGTGTAATTCAATTCGCTGCAGATTAAAGTGAAGGAGAGAGCAAACGAGGGAAGGAGGGAGGGATGGAGTGATTGAAGGTTACGGAGGAAGAATAATATTCTGCACATATACTGTGTGTGTGTGCGTGTGTGTGTGCGTGTGCGTGCACAAGCGGCAGCTTTGGTACGTGTGCGGCAGCTTGTGCCGTTTTGACAGCTGCTGCACCGGAGATTTCCTCAGGGCAGCGAGGACACACACACACACACACACACACACACACACACACGTGCGCTGTCTGCCTCTCTCACGCTCCCTCGCTCTCCCTCGCTCTCGCTCTACCCTCCTCCTTGTTTGAGTCTGCTGCGCCGGAAAACACACACACACAACGCGCACACACACACACCTCCGGGGCAAAGCTCGCATCCTATCTGTCGATGCGTGGCGGCGAGCGACTTCGTTTGACAGACGCCTGCGCACACACATTCCACACACACAAACACGTTAAAGCACACACGCTGTCTGGCTGCTAAGCAGCGGCGGCTGTTGCCGTGGCTCCAGCAGCTTTTTATCCGTCTCCACGCGCCTGATTATCCTCGCCTAGAAAAAGACAGACTAATTTATTTTGGCTGTAATTAAGAGAAAGACAAAATACGATTATTTTTTGATTTGCATCAATTACAGTTCGTTAAAGGATAAATTCAAGGAGATAAGTTTTGAAATATTGCAAAATTAAGGTGAAAAAAAATGAAATATAAACATGTCCCCGTGCTTGGCTGATGCCATCTGAACGCCTCTAAGTCAGAATCACATCTAGAAGTTGCTTTAAATTTATACATTTTTAAAGGGAGTTTAGAAGCAAATGGGATTAAATGGAACAATATTAATCCGGAGGGAAGTTGTCGTGCAGTTGTTCTACAAAGTCAGAAAATGTTTAAACATAAAATAACGAAGAAACATCCAAAAGAGATAAATAGAAAATGCCGACGCTGATAAATGTTGCCACGATAATTAATGACAGTAACCAGCTGCCAAACAGCGACACGTTAAAATAATTTTCTGTGCACGTGTTCCGATTGCGAGGCTGCATGTTTGAAGGTGTCTCTCACTGGAGACCTGCTTGTCTTGAATCAAGCGTTTAAACGTAGTTAAACCGTGGATAAGCAGATCTCATTTCCCCTGTTATTTTTTGTTGTTTGTGTTTTTTCATCTCTTGGCAGCTAAAACTTGTAAGTCTCCCTGTGGTTGCCTGTGCTCATACTCTTCCTCATCACAGTTATCAAGAATAGCTCCTCTAATTGACTGCTTAACACATCATCTGGTATAAATTCTTTTAAAAGATCGCCCCCTGTTTTTTATTTGTTATCAAAGGCTTTGATGATGTAGAAAAATCAGGAAATTTTCAATTTCAGCTGCAGTGATTTTGCAGTGACACAAATCTTCCAGTGGAACACAAACCCGATGTTATGTTAAAATGGAGCATAACCACATCCTCCCAGTGTTCCCAGGACTGATGTCCAGAAATCCTCCACAGGGAAGCGATGTTGTCTCACAGCTCCTCCTGCCATAGCCACGAAGTCGAGCCACCAGGCCAGTGGAACTGATTTTACCTGCATATCATCTCATTTTCTTGGGGATTACAAGAGGCTTGTGACTTTAGATGAGCTCGGAACACAGATTGACCAATAAATATAGAGATTTGCTCTCAGGCTCAGCTCTGACTTCCCATCATTATCAGCTGAGATGCAGAAAAATCATCACCTCTCCCCAGAAAATTGCCACCTTGCTGTCTGAGATGAATGAGATGAATGGCATCGGTTACTGTTTCATTAAGAAATGAGGACGCTAAAAGGACCAAATACGTAACGCTGTGGAACTCCAACCGAAAAAAGACGAGTTAAAACCTGTCAGGAGCTTCTTCTGCATTAGAGTCAAAGTGTGATTTTCAGTGGCCACATGAAACAAAACGGTGTGAGAGGGTCAAGCGAGGACACAGACAGTGAGGAGACCAGGAGTGAATAGTCATTTGTTTTCTCCCTTGTTCTGTCATTTACGCGAAGATAAATCTTCCCCTTTTCCTCACCTCCAGCTCCTCCTCTTGAGCTTTCCGTCGCCGGCCTCGGGCTTCACACACACACACACACACACACACACACACACACACACACACACACAACACACCCACACACACACACACACACACACACACACACACACACACACACACACACACACAGAGTCAGGGGAGCAGAGGTGGTGACAGTGCTATTTTCGACCGAACTGGAAAACTGGGGCTCTGTGCGTTTGGCCGACCGCCTGCGTGCTGAACAGAAAACATCTGACAGTGATGGATGTGGAAAGAGAGCGCATGCCTGTTTGTGTGTACGCACGCGTCTTTAATTGCTCTGTGGGTAATAAAACCAATCCTCAAGCACATGGTAATCGCCTTAAATGTTCCTCTCACACCCAGATCTCGCCGTCGGACGCGTTCCGCTCGTCCAGCTGTCGACCTCCCTCTCCGCGGCACGCACACCCCAGCCGGCCCGCCCCCCCTGAAATCCGCCGGCTCATCGTGAATAAGAACGCAGGAGAGACGCTGCTGCAGCGCGCCGCCCGTCTGGGATACGAGGTAATGAGACGAACACACACAGGTGTACAGACAGGCGGAGGGGGCGGAGTCAAAGGGCTCCTGTTGTGTCACTGTTATTGTTTTCCATCAGATCTATGTTAGCTTGTTTTTGAACAGGGATTATGTGCGTATTTCTATTTGGCAAATCGTTCCTTTTTTTCCCCCTATGTGCTCCAATTAGCTGTGACAATAACTGAATTACATTACGGGCGTAACAGGTCAGAGGTCAAGGTCAGGAAACATTCCCAGAGTTCCCTGAATGCCCATTTTTTCAACGTTGGGCGAAATTTCAAACATCCCTGTCTTGGCAATTTGCTTCTTTTAAGATTTGATCCAAAAATAAGTTTGACCTTGAAGTCGATGGTCAAGGTCACATTAGTTGAGTTTCTAAAAATCGCTGCATGTGAAGATTTCTTGCGCGGAATTCTTCCAAAATTCCAACTGAGGTACCTTTTTAATTAGTTTCACTATATAGTAAAAGAAAATTGCTGAATTTAATGTCAAATTATTCCATTCACACATATTAGAAGCTAAATTTAGTGGATGTGAAAAAGCTCACTGTTTCTACACTGGCAGTGAAATTACAAAAACAGCTATTTTATTACGTCTTTTAAAAATTTAAATTGAAACAATTGTTCCATTTTAGGCAGGTGTCCCACACAGAGGAGGGATCGATGGGCCTCGATGGATAAACGCTCTGAGTGCTCTTGTTCATCATTTTGTTCTAAACTTCAGAAATAAAAATTAGAAATTAGAATAAAAAAATGCAAAAGATCGCACATAAACATTTTAAGTTAAAAGTAGCTAATTTAAATCATGAAGCTAAACTCCAGCCGCTTAGTCTTTAAACGTTTGTAGACTAAATGTGAGGAATTTAACCAGAATCACTTACAAAGCAGAACATTTGAATGACCGTTAAATATATTACAGCATATTGGTATAAGTTAGCCAAACTTTCTTTACTGTATACTTAAATTAAAGTTGACATTTAGATTCAGGTTTTGTGGGTTTTTTTGTTTGGTGTTGAAGCCACGTCTTCAGGTCGATACGTTGAACTCCCTCACCCCTCTCTCTCCCCGCTCTGGTCTGTCATTCAAACTAAATCACAACGCATAAATAAGCTTAAACACACATCTGTGCATCTCATCCAACGTGCCATTCCGACCGCAATGTCCACAAAACCTCCAGCGGGAGCCATCATTTATTTAGACAAGCAGGGTGAAGTTTTAGCGGAACAGAAATGTAATTCCAAACAAAATTTATTTTAAAGTTTTCCGAAAAAACGAATGATGTCATCCCAAAGAGAAGCCAAACATCACTGTGAGTATGGAACTTTTTCATCACATGGACATTGTTTCACGCTGGAGAAAGAGCTGATTCCGTTCTCTCGCTACCCTGACGATCCAACACTTTCATCTCCAAAACTCGACTTCGCCTCAAGACACCGAACAGGAGCCATTTTACACTGACGAAACGTTGTGTAATTCTATGAAAAATCATCATTTACCATGATAAATATCCTTATACACTGAGGAGAAACCTCATTTTACCTTGACAAACCTCATGTAAGACAGACTAATAATGGCCTGTAATTCTGAGAAGAAATCTCATTTTTCTTTGAACAGAGATCTTCGATCTTATTAAGAGGAGAAACTTAATTTTACCCAGAGAAGAAACTTCATTTTACAGAGTACAAATGCTTTATAATTCGGAGGACGAACCTCATTTTACCTCGATAAGTGTCGGTACGATACGCTGAGGAGAAACGTCGTTGCTCACTTAGTCGAAATATCATTTTAGGCTGATTACAAACATCCTTTGGCCTCATGAAAAATCTTAATTTTACTCTCAGGAGAAACCGAATTCTTCCTTGACCGGATCTTCGTATTAGACAGACGAGAAACCTCATTTCATACTCAGGAATCTCATTTTATCTCGAGAGGAAACCTCATTTCGCCTGGAGAAAGAACCTCATCTATTACTGCGTGGAAACCTCGCTTCACTCTTATGAGTAAAATTGAAC
>KV751384.1:1502532-1528575 GCA_001698575.1 Mola mola | reverse complement strand
TTAAATTTAATATAGAGAGTGAAGGGTTCACTTTTTTAATGACGGTCTGACCTTCCGTATAGCGCCACCATAAGGCCAAGCATGTTACGGCAGGCGTCACCAGCCTGACTCAAACCTGTGGCATTTAAGTTGCTGCAGCGAGTCTCCGCAGATGTCCTTTATTGAAATTCAGTAGACGTTCAGAAATCATTAAGAGGCAGAAAATTGTGTGCGTGTGCGTGTGTGCAGGCATGTGTGGCAACCACACACACACGGTGTGAATATTTCATGTGCCGTGTGACAGCTCTTGTCAGGTCTCACAAGTGTCACCCTGCCTCTTTCGCCCGCGCGCTCTCTCTCTCTCTCTCTCTCTCTCTCGTTAAGGTGCAGCGGTGAAGCTAACGAGCTCAGTTTGCAAATGAAGCCGTCATCCATCACGACACACACGCACGCACAGCGGGTTTTTTTTTCCTCCCGAGCCGCAATCATTTCGAGAGAGCAGAACGAGAGCAGGAGGAAGAGAGGGAGGGAGGGAGGGCTTCTTCGCTCTGTTTCTCTCTCTCTCTCTCTCTCTCTCACATGTACACGACTGAACGCTTTGGGCGTCACGACCGACGGAAGCAAGCCGGACCCCGACCTCTCCAGTCCGGTTCTGGTGGTTATAATTATAATCCTGCCCAATGTCCATCACTTGTATTTAATACCGTACAAACTGATGATTAAAGATGATTAAGACTTTGTAGGTAAAACATTGCCATTGATTTATTTTTATTCTTTTTTAAACATAATTGATATTTTAGCATCCAACAGCGAGGCCTTGTTTGCAAGCGGGAGAAATTTTAATAGAATTTAAAAAAGTCTGAAAATGGTACTTAATGCTGTGAGGGTGTCAGTATTTCCGATGACGATCATTGGTTATGTGAGTATGGAGTCAAAGCATCTTTTCCTAAACGTAACCATCCAGTAAAACGTTTACATCTCCTTAGTGAGCTACTTTATCTCGTTGGCAGCTTAGCTTATATGAAACTGACCAACTCTTGCTGAAAAATCCAAATAAAAGTAAGAGGAATCAAACGTGAGCCGACCTGCGTTTTAAGAACAATGTTCCGCTTTTGAGTAAACCATCTTTTCAGGTGAACAGTAGAGATGGGCCCTTTCAAATATTAAAATATTCTGAAAATTATAAAGTTTGCTCGATCATTGGTTTCTTGTAAATGGGTTGGATGACCAACGTGATGGCAAACAACAGCCCTTATCTCAGACGATGGCCAAAGACGGGCTCCTCATCTGCTCTGTCCAGGATGAGGGTTCTCCGGGTTAATCTGGAGCTCTTGGCCTCACTTTTGTCCGTCCGCGTGTCTCCTCGTATACAGGAGGTGGTGCTGTACTGTCTCGAGCGGCGCATCTGCGATGTGAACCATCGAGACAACGCTGGCTACTGCGCCCTGCATGAGGCCTGTGCCCGCGGCTGGCTGGGCATCGTACGCCACCTGGCGGAGCACGGAGCTGACGTCAACTGCAGCGCTCAGGATGGTACCAGGCAAGTTTCATAAATGTCTTCATTTAGATGTTTACTTTCTAATGTTTCCACTGCTGACTTTGTCGAAGTTTCAAATGTTCTTGTTTTCTTGTAATGACGCCTCAGTTTGCTATATGCGGCTACAACTTTTTAGCTAGCTTGTAGCTATTCTAAGCAAAATCTCGACCATCTTGTTTTGTTTGACCAAGTCTCAAGTTCAGAGATTCAATTTACTTCTAGTCAAAAGAAAGGGGCTCAACTGAGGGTGTTACACATTAAATAAAATGATAATCGGAATTTTTAATTTAGTTTGAAATCAGACAAAATACAGTAATGTGCGTGTTAAATCATTGAAAAAAAACATTTTATTTTCACTCATAACGGACCTTTTTTAGACCGCTGCACGATGCCGTGGAGAACGACCACCTGGAAGTGGTCCGTTTCCTCCTGGCCTGCGGCGCCGACCCCACGCTCACCTCGTACTCCGGCCGAGGACCAATCAACATGACTCACAGCGCAACCATGGAAACTTTCCTGGAAGGTAGGAGGCAAACAAGGGGTGTAGTAAATTTGGAGCACACTCCCAAAAAATACATTTCAATTAGTCAAACTATTGTATTTCCCCAAATAAAAGCCTGGTCTCAAGTGGTGACTGGGGTTACGGTTGACATAAACAAACAAAGACCTTGGGAGGAGGCATTTGTAAATGACCTCCTGATGATGCCTGAAGTTCTAACCCCTTTCATGAAAATCATATTTTTGATGTTGTTAACATCTCCATCTGTGTTTTTTTGCACTATGACACACTTTCCTAACTGTAAGCAGTCAACGTGATGGTTGAGGATTTCATTCAATGAAAGTCTCCAAAAACAAGTTCAGGCAGTTCAGTTCAGTCTAGATCTTCTTTGTTTAAAATCTACAAAACCTATCCAAACGACTTGTAGGGGTGGGGCCTAATGTTGAACAAACTAAACGGATGCATCGACTTGTAGGTGACCTTTGTACAAGTGGCTCCTCCTCTTCTCTCTGGGAATCCATGTTGGGGTCAGACATGTATGAAAGAAAGCTCCAGGTACTTTGGGTCAAAATACACCAATGGAAACATATTAAAATATGACCTGATGAACATGAAATAAAGAGACTAAAAAAATAAAAGACCTGTCTCAGATATGAGCCCTGTTCTACTTAAGTCATTATCATGACAAGATGACACCAGCGGATCACCAGCAACGCAACTGCTTGATAAAAAACGAATCACTTATGAATCCAAATATCAGCAATTCTCATGTTGAAGTTTGTCCATTGCAAAGATTTGCTGCTTTTTGTGATCAAACATTTTTGTTATTTGTTGGCATTTGAACATACATCACACATACAAACAGCACCAAAGTGTTAGTATTCCTCCTGACGATGTGTAAAATAACCCACTAACGACGCTATAGTTGACTCATTACTTCCTAACGGCGATGAATCATGTGTTGATGATGGAAACGAACAAATACCACTTAGAAGTCAAAGGGTCAATAGTTGTTGAGACAAGTGCTTCGAGTGGACAAGACAAATACTTGTTGGCACCAGACGTACAGTCCATTTGAACACACTCCTGAATGAACTGTTAACTGTTATTGATTAATGTTAAATGTTAATGATTAAAAATCATTTAATTTTACTGCGAGGGGACATTAGCCAGGAGTCAGATGCATAGTGAAGTGCTTCCAAACAGGGAAAGCTTGGCTCTTATCCTGGCTCCCTTCCTGAAGACTTCCGTCTCTCTGATGAGAGTCTTTCTCAGGTAACGCCTGCTTCAGAGATAAGCCACCAAAGTGATTAAAGCTCAGTTGGCTCCATGTGTGATGGTTGCACAAATACAACTTTATTCACAGTTTATAAAAGTGTCCTTAATACTCGGTAATGAAACAGATGTGAATGAGAGAAACGCCAGTAAACAAGAGGAAAGTGTGTGTGTTGGTCCCCCAGCCGGTCTGATTACCATTCCCTGCCTGTATTTGTTCTGTCTCTCCGTCTCTTTTTCTCGCTCGCTCGCTCGCGCTCTCCAGAGGGGTTTAATGAGGCTTGGTTGTTGAATCCCAGAACGGCTTACTGCCACACACGCTCGCGCACACACTCCTGCCAGCATCCATCTACTCAGCGCCAAGCGCCGCCGCGACAAGCCGGCACGCTCTGAGCACAAACACTCGTCTTATTCTACCCGTCTTTCACTCTGTGTGTGTGTGTGTGTGTGTGGTTGCGGGAGGGCGCTTTTGTTTCATCTCGCTGCCTTCATCCGCTCTGATTTTGCAACTCTTTGATCGACCACTCACTCTCTGTTTCTCTTTCTCCCTTTACAGACTATCTGTCCGACCTCCAGGGAAGGTCGGAGGGTGATCCAGGAATCTGCTGGGAGTTTTACGGCAGCTCAGTGTGCGGTAAGTTCACACACAAGCACGGAATTGTCGGGGCAGACAGGCCGAACGGTTCGGAAGGATTAAATAAACTGACAAAAGATGACTTTAAAATTATCGCGTGATGAAGTTAAATAGGAACATGTGCATTTGGATTGGTTTCCTATAATACAAGTAAAATTGGCGTGCACACGCAGGTTTTTTAACCTCGGGTACACCTGCTTACAGTCGGCACATTGACACTACCAGTGTGAACGCGTCATGAACCCGTCGGAAACAGCAGAGCTGATGCTAGGAACCACTAGGGGGCAACACTGAGGCTAGCAATGATGCTACAGCGGTTCCCGTTTTGCATCTTTTACATCAGACTATAGTCGAATGTCGGCACGACGACTTTCGAGATCTACCTGAACAGAGACGGGCAGAGTATGTTCCTCACTATTGATGCACCGCTGTCCAGATCCTGAATGCAAATCAAGTGTCGTGCCGGCAATGCGTCAGAAATTAGTGTGTGCACCCGGGACTAACGTTAACATCACAGCCGATAAAGCCCCGTGTCTACTGCAGGGTTAATTGACCTGGGACTATATGATGGGAAAATACTGAGTTGAACTGTTTCACAACCCTTTCCTGCTCATTTACATTCATATTGCACTGAAAAGCCAGATGTTTGCAGGTGTTGTTGGGATTTTTTTTGGCAGTGTGAAAGGGGGTTTCAGACTCGCTATGTTATTATTGTTTGAACTTTTCATAAAAAAAACTCGATTAACGGCCCAAATGAAAAGCATCAGCTGTTAAACGAAAACAGGAAGAGGTCTTTTTTCCCCCTGGTCTTTATCACTGAGCAACAGAATTAACTGGAAACTCTAACCTGGGGTTAACAAAGAACAAACTGTAGACAAAAAGTTAATGAAATAAATACTGAAGAAGGAAAAGAGAAGGAAACTCGGTAAACAGACCAAAAATGTAGGACCACAAAAACCCACAAAACCTACCATGACTAAAGTGATGATGGACCAATGTGGAAATTCTGGGCCGCTACAGATCCTCACACCCTTTATGTCAAGGAAATGCAGTTGTCTTCTGAAAGAAAAATAGCTCAACTTCTATAACAATAGGCCCCACCCTTACAAATTGTTAGGACTGTTTCCTAAGGCTGTCCTGGACTTCCAGAATCAGTTTTTTGTCATTGATGTATTGCAGAGTGAAATCAGAACCTTGACGTTTACTTGTGTCATGATGTGTGTTGTTGTACATAAAAAACACCACATGGACATGTTACAACGTCAAAAGCTTGTTCTTCGAATTGGCGATTGCCACCTTATTTGCCTATACACCAATGCCAGTCAACCGATACTGATATTGAGACGATAAATCGGTACATCACTAGATGAAAGGGAATTTCTAATCTATTTAAGAAGAAAAGCCGCCGCTAAACAAAAAAACAAAGTTATGCTCCATTTCTCCAGAGCTCTCAAAACTTATACCACAAGGTGGCGCACCTTACCTATGCAGTTCAGAAAAACCACTAGCGTAACAGAAGAAGCAGTCAGTGGGAAACAGTGAGGTAAGAAGAGGGCGCAACATTGCCCAGTGTTGAAGAATTATACTGTTAACGACAACATAGCACCATGTTAATTTGGCAACAGCATCTTAAAATCCAAGCAACATTGTCGCGCAAGTGTAAAGTGAATCTATCTTCACGTCACGTCAATGTTAGCATGTGGAAACTGTAGTGATGTTTGAACAGTAATAACTCAGAGAATTTGCTTTGTTATGGAAAAAACATGATGCTGACAAAAACTTGGTAAACGGCAAGAAGTTTTGTGTGAGCTACTGAACTGAGGTAACATAAAATGGAAATTGCCAAAAAGACTTGTGTTTCGTACCCATTTGTTGCTCAACTATCGGTTACAAAAATGTACAGAAATTCCATCATTACACTAAAGGAATAAAACCTGAGGTGACTAAATCATTACAGTACAATCACATTAAATGTTGTTCTATTGTTGTTTTCTTCAGAGCCGCCCAGTGAGGGAGGAGTGTTTAATATACTTGCTGACCCACCGGGGCCAGACGAGGAGGAGGATGATGAAGAGGAGGACGACGATGAGGAACCCCGAGCCAGGAGAGAGGTGTTTGAATTTGAGCTGTCTGACCGGCCACTGCTCCCCTGCTACAACATCCAGGTGTCACTGTCCCAGGGGTGAGTTAAAAATACTCCACATGCAGGTGTTTTCCAGGTGTGTCAGAGAGAAACTGAAACCAAAAGGCTGTTTTACTCACACATGCTCATTACAGAAAACGATGATGGGCATGTACATCAACGATTGGTGTTGCATGTGCTCATGAGCTGGAGTTTCTGAACAAAAAATTCCCCTTAGATTAGTTTGGATGTGTGGGAAGGTTTCTGGTAAACCTAAATATTGAGGCTTCCATACTTTACGAGTTATGGGAAAATGGAGTGGGTCATTGTAAAGAGCAAACTGAGCCTGAAGGCAATGTTCTCCATTTAGTCTAGGTTCCAAACCTCACCTCTGGTCATGGTCATGACCTTTGAGAAGTGACCTAAAGAATGATGTGTAGCTGGGCTCTGGCTTAAAGATTAGAGGGTGAGGAGCTTGGTCATCCACAAAGAACTCGGAGTAAAGCCACATTGAGAGGAGCCAACTGAGGCAGTTTGGGCATCTGGTTGGGATGCCTCCTGGATGCGTTCCCTTGGAGGCTCTGCGGTACATCCAAAACTCACTGGAGGGATCTGATATCTCATCTGGTCTAAGAATGACTAGATCCCCCAGGAGGTGTTTGAGAGTGCTGCTGAGGAGAGGGATGTCTGGAATAACTCGGCCTGCTGCCACTGCAACCCATTCCCAGTATGCAAAGGCAATGGATGAATGGATGACTTTGGTCCTGTTCAGTATGCACAGCACAGTCCACGATAGTAGCCTCTGGCAGAACCCTTGGCCCAGCTCTGCTTTTTTCTTGAGAAACCCTTGTTGTATTCAAACCAGGTGGTAGTTGAGGCACAGGTTAGCAGGGCACAGATGATATGGGAGAAACTGGTTCTGTTGTTTAAAGAACTGCATTGCAATAATCATTGTCTGCCAGGCTCCGCTACCCGAATTGTGTCTAAACTGGTGAAGAGGCAGCTGACATGGAAAAGTCATCCAGGGTCAGTTTTAGTTTTCAGACCATGTTGGTAAAGTCTGTAGAGTTTTGGGTGTTGGGGATAGTTCCCCACCAGAAGACCTGAGATAGTGCTAATGTTGTAGGCCAGTGGTTCTTCTTTTAATTTTTTATGCTGAGTACCAACTGGGAAAACAGCGAGTTCTCCAAGTACCACCATTATGACTCACATTAACATAGAGTGTTCTACGTAGGTCTTCTGAAATTAGTCATGATAGGTCACACAGGCGGTAGGTTTATTCCTAATGTGAAGAAGTCAGCCAAAGTCACACTTTACAACAATGTACCACTAGAACTGGCACTTTAACTCGTCCTGACAATTCTCAGATGCTGTACGATTCAGCCTCTTTCTCACACACACACACACACACACACACTTTCAGTCACACAAACACACAATTTGCTGTTGCTTGACTGCACTTATCCAATCGAAAATAAGGTAACGAAGGTGTGAAATAGAACAAATCTCACAACAGAAATGCACGAATTTCTAATAACAGGAATGAATGTTCACATTAAAACACTGCATTCTGTTTTATGTTTTTTTAAAGACCTACTTTGTCGCCACTGCCACCGTCTTAACAAGATATTAAATATTTAAGCAAATACCACACACTGCGGCATGGGCCTCCATCCCACTTGCACTTCATCCAATTTTGAAGTAACTTGTGTCATATCTTCTTAGTGATTTGTGCCGTTTGGTGCTAGCTGGTGCTGTGCCCAACACACAGGCACTTGTGCTCAGCTCACTCTGATCCACTTTGTTTTTCAGTTTTTGTCTAAGACAATTTTAGTCCCAGGAACTGGCTTGTATTTTATGTATTTGAATTTGAGTAATTGTATTATTTTCATAATATTGTATGGGTTTAAGTTAAATTTTAATTTTTAAAAAGTAAATCTCCAAGTACCACTAGAGGGCACTCACGGTCCACATGTGGTACGCATACCGCCATTCGAGAATGTAGGTCGTTGGCGAGTTGATGCTGTTGGTGAAGGTTGCATATTTTTTGGAAATTCAAATGTGCAAGGTGTCGCTTCCCTGGAGTCGATAGTCGTGGTCAATGGTTTTCTGTTTGTAGCTGTTTCAGCTATCCCAACTCAAATCAGCGAAGAGACGTAAGAAAGACTAGAGGGGAAACGAACAACAAGCAAAACAATATTGTTGAGTGTCAGAGAAACTTAGGCTTTTTTTTCCAAAGATAACTTCCCAGTGCACCTCAGACAAAGCAATAGTCTTAGACAAAAACTGGTTGATCCCGTGGACGAACCCCAAAAGAACCAACCACATGGTACCACACAGGAGAGCCAACTCCTCAGGACAAAACTCAGCTGTGCACCAGCATCTAAAAGGGACACTTGTTTTAGGATACAAATATATACATTCTTGACAAAGAAGCCTGCTGGATTTAGAGGTGAATGAAGGAAGCCATTGATGTCAAACAACAATGACCATCATTGAACTGAGGTGGCTTACGAACCACCTAACAGCAACCAACAATACGGTTTTCAGATCCTTCCCCAGCTGGCCCCATTCACACCTTGACTCATGTGACCACCCTGAAGGGCTTAAGACCCTTCGAGAAGTTAAATACGTGTTAAATACGGACTCCCAATCAATGTTTCAGAACCGAAGGAGCCTTTTGGATAAAAGGTGAAACATCTTCAGGAACCTAGAAGAAGTCCAGTCACCTTCAACTCACTCAAAGACGTAAGAACATTAAGTAAAGAACCTAAGACTAAGGACAGAACATAGAAGGACTAAATTAGGACTAAGGGCACTTGAACTAATGTAACACAGGCTAAAAAGGTAAACTAGGATTAAATTGGGGTTACAGGCCATAACTAAGACTGTAATAACACTGTGCTGAATGAAGGAGACCAATGAAAAATGAACTAGCAAAGACCACACTGGCGCACACACACTGTCTTTCCTTATTCACACTCTTCCTTTCCCTGTGTCATTCACACATTCTTTTCCCGTGTTGTTCTAACACATTTCCCTCTTTTTCACGCTCTCACTCAGTCCAATTAAGGCGGCGAAAAGTGATCTCGGCGAAGAAAGAACGGGACAGCGGAGGAGTGAGAGAGCACGAGTGAAGAGTAGCGAAAAAGAAAAGAGATCCTGAGAGGAAGAGATGGAAAGAAAGAGGAGAGATAAAGGCAGGACGGACGGCGAGGTCGTTAACGGGGATTGCATCGCCGCGACGCGGCTAATTGGCTTCCACTTCGTCTTCCTCCCCTGTCGCTTTCCTCCTCCTCCTCTCTCTTTTCTCTTCTCCCCTCGCTCTCCCGTTTTTCTCCCTCACGTGTCTGATGTAGTATTAATGGCTCCTCCTGGGTACAAGACCACCGGGTACTGACACTCGCTCGCACGCATTCATTTGGGTTGTTTAACATTCCAGCAGCAACTGGCTGTGGAGCAACATGTGGCCTTGTCCACCGCCGGGCGTCACGCTTCCTTTGCCCTTGACACGCACACATTGACAGACATTATGAATCAATAACGGCTCCGCTGATGTCAACGCTGTCTTCGCGATAGAATATGTAAGCCAAAAAAAAAAAAAATCTGACATTTGTTTTGTCTAAAATAGAAGTTTTCTGCCACATACTCGCACAATACGTTTTATTTATTTATATTGTTATTTTAGGAAATGAGAGCTACCTTCCTCATCGGTCAACATTTCACCTAAGTAGTTTTGGTTTAAACACCGTGAAGCTATTACAGTCTGAAAAAGAGCGTTAGCTTGTAATGCCACATTTTTCCCGTTTTTATAATCATCTTCTGTTGGTTTAGCGCCTGCCTTATCCGTTTTGTTTAGTAAAAATTGTTACTAAAAAATGTCTTTTTTGTGGAACAAATGCAGAAATCCTCATCCTCATCCATGGTGTGTGCCATAGTACATAAAAAACACCATGTGGACATGTTAACAAGGTCAAAAATATTATGTTCGTCAGTTTAAAGCTGCATAAACATATAGGACAGTGAGTGTAGCGAGTACAACATTAATGAGACAAAACAGATTAATGTTATTTGCAAATACAACGATACCAGTCAACCACTTCAATATTCACTGATACAGATGTTGAGCAGATAAATTGGTGCATCCCTGGTCAAAACCCCAAACGGCCAAAATACCCTCCTGTATATTACATATCAACTAGTGAGCAACAGAAGGGACGGAGTCAGTCAAATATGTAAATTTCAGTCAAGCTACAAGGACATAAAGATTAATTTCAAGACATTATACCTTGACTTGTCTATCACAGACAATAGTCAGTCAATAAACCCACCAACCATCCTGGTAAGCAGCCATGATCAAAGCAGAATCTAAGTATTCCTTTGCAGGCCCTCCAGAACTTCTGTTGTCTCAGTAAGGAAAGGTAATTACTGGATAGCTTTCTACTTGTGAACTTCAAAAAGAATTAAATTATGGATAAGCATTGCACAAATTGGTTATCCTTTGTGTGCAAATCCGTCAATTACAACAATTTCAGGGCCCGATCAGCATTCGACCAGAAGCCATTCATCGCTATGTGTGAAGAGACTCACCAAACCATTGCTGCCTCGAACTAGATTTCTAGCAGGCTAAATGTCCAGATGAATTGGAGACCGCTGTCCATTTAAAAATTCACCCATGGAGTCATTTCCCTTGTCAGGCTTTGCGTTTTCGTGACTAAACATAGTTTGGAGAGCAGACAACTCGGGGTTCCCCTGGTGAACGAGCGTAGTGTGTAGTTGCCCATGACCAGCTGGTCAAGTAGTGTAAATTGCACAGCAGTCTGATGACTGTCAAAGTGTTGTAATCTGAATTTGGCACAAATTGTTGGAAACACTGAGGTCAGTAGTCTGAATTCTTTAAAATTTGTATTTTTTTCTCTCTCTTCTCTTCCGTCCTTTAGTCCCAGGAACTGGCTCCTCCTCTCCGATGTCCTTGGCAGACTTCGGATGACGTCTCGGTCTTTCCGACGCCTCTTCCCACAGCTCAACGTGCAGTCCATCCCCGAAGATGAGTTTTACCAGCAAGCGTCCCTGTCGCAGCTCCTAACAGGTCCCGATGAGCAGGAGCTGTCCTCGTTCAGGCCAGATATCAAGGACCCTTTGGAGTTGGTGGAGGCCACTCCCGAGCTGGCTGGCATGCTCGGCTCTTCCCTGGAATTTGTGGACACTCGTTGGGACTCACTGGAAGCGTCGCCACCTCCGACGCCATCCCCACCACCACCACCAAGACCACCACAACATATTCCATTATCACCACCACAGGGACAGGGGGTGGCAGAAGCTGGTGCTCAAATGGACACTGCAATGCAAAACAGGAAAACCATGTTGGGGCAATTCCAAGGACTTAAAAATCTGGAATGTTCTACTCCTAAAATAGAAACCAAAATGGATACTAGTATTTGGGAACTGCAGCAGCTAGGAAGCACAAATTCTGGGGCTCCTATTCCTGCAAAAACGAACATGTCAGTGAATGCTAACATATTGGAACCACAGCAACAAGATAAGAATATTGGAATTACTAATTCTGCTAATCCAGACTCTAAAACTGACTCTAACATGTGGCAACCGCAGAGACAACAAAGTATGAATATTGGGAATGTTAAATCTGCTAATACCGACTCAAGAATTGACTCTAGCTTGTTGGAACTGCAAAGACAACAAAGTAAGACTAGCGAGATCCCCAAATCTGCTAACTCGAACTCTAAAGTTGACTCAAGCATGTGGGGACAAAAACATCTTGGTAAGGATGCTGGGATTTCTAATTCTGCTAATCCGGAGGCTAAAATCGATTTATGCGTGTGGCAACAACAAGAGCCAGCAAATCCTACTAGAAACACTCCTGTCAAGTTTGACATGGCGGATGGAGTTAGTTTGTGGGACCCACAGCGATTACGAAGTAGGAACACTGTGAATTCTGACACCAAAGTGGAAGCTGCCCAGTCAGAACCGCAGCGAATGCGAAATAGGAACTCTTCTAATCCAACAAGTTTGAATGGTACAGGGGATGCTAACGCATTAAAACGACAAAATCAAGGGAGTAAGACTGGTGGCGATTCAAAAAACCAGGGTGCTTCGGTTGACGGTAGGGTTTCAGAATCGCAACGACTGCGAAGTAAGAATTCTGGAATCGCCTACCCCACAAAGCCAAATTCGACGGGGGATGTTAGCAAATCGGAACGCCAGGGAATTAAAAAAGCGGGTGGCGCCGGCACAACACCCAAAAGAGAATCAAGTTTTTGTGACCAGAGCCAAGGAGCCAAGACCATAAAGATGGATGCTGCCTGGCCAAGGAACTTGGGCAATGTCAGAGTGCACATCAGGGACCTTGGGATGAAGTTTGGGGGAGGTAGCATCCAGAGAGACGTAAAGAAAGAGCAAGGGAAGACCGCTGGGAAGGGCACCAGGGCAAAAACGAGAACATGACAACGTAAGGAGGGAAACGGGACATTGAAAGTCTTTTTGACTTTTTGCAGACTGAAAACTTCTGTCGGACTGAAATTCTCCACCTCCAACAGAATCATTACAGTATTCAATAAAGAAAATGATAAGATTTTCCATAAAGCATTTGTAAATATTGTAAATAAGTGTGCACATTTTGACATCGACCAGGACACTGAATATCTTTTAGGGGGACTGTAAATGTACCATGTGTGCGATAAATGTATACTGTAAATATATCCTTTTTTAATTTATGTGCATAAATATAACTGTTGGTAAATTTGTTCTTTGTAAATGCAGAGTGGTGGAAATACAACCCCGTTTCTGTCACGTGGTTTGTTGATCGGGAGGTTGTTACACATGTGTGCAATTTTGTAAGCAGCATCCTGTTGGCTTTTATCACAAAAATGTTGTCCGAGAAATAAATTGAGAAAAACACGCACACTGAACACGTGTTAATTCAAGTTCATTACACAGGTTAGCTAGCATATAAGCAGCTGTTTGTAAGGTTGTACCTGCTAGTATTAGCTTTCATTGTTAGCAATTTGTATATTCATATTTTAAAATTATAGACGTTTCGTTATAGCATTTAGCGCTTTTCTTGGGAACAGTTTACATATTTAATGCTAGCAGTTGCTACATGACTGTTAGCATTACATGACTGAGTGATGTACTCTCTCTCTTGACCAAAAGAAGCCTTCTACATTGAAGGGGAATCCTGTTACTTTTAAACCTAAGACCTGTTTCCTGGCCTATGGGGGTTGAACGTTTCTCAAAATACGTAAATCCGGTATCCTGTTCGGTTTGCTAGGACCATTTAGCTTGACGAGGCTACAGAATGAGATGGAACTGAGCATAAACGTTTGAAATAAACATCTTTATCTGAATTAACTACGTTTAAAGGTAAAGTATACAGTATCTTTGACGTGCTGGTGTGTTTATCTGCTCTCTGTCTGTATTTCCTCATTTCCTCCTTGTTCAGGACGTTTCGGGGAGGAAACTTTTTACCCCCGGCCACAAACAGCACACAAAGGGGAAGGACATCATAAAGTGGTCACAGGTATCAGAACCAGGCGAAGTGGACAAAAGTCGTTCCATAACCATTGTGAATTTGGTGGCGTCTTTCCTGCGCTGGCAGGCACGAAAGGAAAGAATGGGGACGAAGAGAGAAACGCAGACTTCTCTGTTGGACAGGTGTTTCCCAGACATTGTGAGGCTCTGCATCCATGCTGTGATCTTCTGTTTGCTTTTAGGAGAGCCTTGGAACGGCTGTAGCTTAGGTGGTGAAAAAGCGGTTTATTTCGTCACACCCGTGTTGCTGCATGTATTGCCTCGTATGCGTAACATGTATGTTGTGAAGTGTTCACCATGGAAATAAGGCTAACAAAAAAATAGTGGAATTCTCCTTTAACGTGGATGGTTTACTGGTTGAGTGCATCCCGGTAACGTGTGTGTCTGTTCGCTCCCAATCGTTTAGGTGTGTAATTGGACACTCATTTGCATTTTATTTAGAGCTCTCTGTGAATGTTAAACAGTCTCTAATTAAAGGCGAAACAGCAACATTTCATTGCTGCTCGACGGGAAATTAAATTCCACTGATTGGACCAGTGACCTCTCTCTCTCTCTCTCTCTCTCTCTCTCCCTGTGAGGAAAATAAAGAGTGGAAACGTTTCCCAAGAGAACGATTTTACTTCAAGATCTGCGTCATTTGAGACACGAAATATGTGCAGAAACAGTCGAGGGCTGTACGGAGCTGCTCACGTGTATCTGAACGCGTCCTGAAGGTTCTGCAAACACCAAACACAGAGGGCCTTTTCTTCCAGCTTCTTTTCTGTCAATATGTGCAACTAATCAGGATCGAACGAGCAGGTTTCAGTCAGCAGGACCTGAATATGCTGCGCATAGCAGTTGTCTTTTTTAGCACCTCCTGGAGTTTTCCGCAGGTACTTTTCACCCTAAGCCCTGTTTACTGAACATAGAGGGTCTAAAATTTCCCAGAATACATCTTTTTTTAAAATCTACCCCAGCGTGGAGTTAATTTGCATGGACAATTTAGCTCAATAAGGCTGGACAACGTACCAACACGACGGAAATATATCGCTTCTTTCGCCTCTTAACTACGCTCAAAATGTTACAGGTGTCTGGTAACATGGAGTCGATACCTACAGTGAAACACGTGTTTTTGACTCAATAACTGTAACGTCACCGTAAGAAGCAAATGTTTCTGCTCCGCAGACACGATCAGTCAATTGCCGAAGGAGCACTGCTGCTTTCCGACGTTTACGAAAGACAACCAAATTCGTGAAGTAGATAATTCCCAATCGAATTTGTTTGATTTTCATTCTGGAATAATTGTTCACCTTTTATCCTGCACAGTCCAGTAATGGAAAGTTTGATACATTTCCTCATAAAGTGTTAAACTTAACCACACTGAAAAAATTCTTGAGAATTTCTTCAGGCAAAAACTGCAAGCGCCTCCTGCTGTTTAAAGTAAAAATCAATTAATGTAAGATCCCCACATATTTGCGTTCGTTTTTAATACGAGGTAGTCACCACACCTTACTTAAGAATTTCACCCAACACCACATTGCCCTGTTTTTGTCGTGTGGAACACCTGAAATGAAAGAAAAGAGCCTGTTTACTTTGGGTTTTTTTAAAAACGTGGAATATGCATTAATCCTGGAGCAAAATTAACCGAATCACTGCACGCAGACGTTGACAGAAGGCTAATTTGGGCCAGCTAACATCTGCAGAGTGTCTGCGGAGGATGCTGGGATACGTGTGACTCATTTGCTTCTCAAAAAAAAAAAAAAAACTGGGACAAAGTATTTTCCTCTCATATGAAGCAGAGTGAGAGTCCATTCATGCCTGGACGGATGTTTTCCCCTCTCTCTCTCTCTCTCTCTCTCTCTGTGTGTGTGTGTCTGTCGGTCTCGCACGTTCTCGCTCAACCCTTCCCTCCCTCTCAGTCGCCCACACCCTTTCATCCCGACCTGCGTGTTCAGGATGAGTCATTCGCGCTCGGCAGGATGAAAGGATGTAGGCAAGCGAGAGGAAAAAGACACGTCGCCACAAACATCCTCTCCTCAAACTCAGGATGTTCAACTGCGGCGACCGTCATTGATCAGTTCGCCAATTATTTTAGCAATTGATCAAAGAAATGAAAAAGGTTCAAAATATTGTAAAATCATAAACAAACAAAAAAATCTTCTTTCCTTTTGATTTTCCTTCTGAAAGTTCCTATTAGCAGTGGTTTCAACTGATTAAATGTTGGTCTTTATAGGTCAAAGGTCAAGGCCTGTACAAATTGCCAAAGTTGCGAAAATTCCCATTTGCTAACATTGATCGAAATGTAAACAAGTTGTATCTCATCCAAAACTCAACCAATTTTCTTCTCATTTACATCACATAAGTGTTGAGATGCCGATCAATCAATCCCAAGATGGTTGTTACCTTGAAAGGTCAAAGGTCAAGGTCGGAACAGCTCCTAACCCTAATTCTCCTAATTTCAACTGAGGTATCTTTTCAGCTAGTTTTATCATTGGGAAAACTGAATTAAAGAAGAAATAAATCATTACATTTGGTGGCATATTGATCACTTGATTAGTTCCAAAAACGGATGTAAAATCAGTGAGTTTGCCGCTGCGGCTTCATCTCAGCAAATCAACAGGATGAATCTGGCTTCCTGAGTGTTTCGCTTCAGAAAATGTGGATTTGAGACAACACATTTGCACACATCATCGCTGTGGAACTCAGCGACTGGAGGAGCACATTTAGACGGAGGAAAATCTCCTCCTTTAAGGTGGACGAGGAGAGAACGAGCGGAGCTGAGAGGAGCTGAGGAAAATGCAGAGGGAGGCGAAGGAGAGGCAGAACAACAGGAGCACGCGCTAATGAAATATGAATGAGTCCATGGGAGGTTGAACCAGCTGCGTGTATGTGGAGGTTAAGTCCTGATGAACAACAGGAGTCTGAATCACAGTTGGCGTAAAATGTGTGTGTGTGCGTGCGTTGCACCTCGTATGCGCCACCGCCGTCGCCTGGCGTCAACATCGCTGACGTCAGTTTGCTCGACGCGCACAGACAGAACAGCTGCTGACTCAGGAGAGTTCTGGTTCCATCACAGCTTGAGTCACAGCTCGCACATCTGAACACGACGTGGAGGCTGGCGGCCGATAAATCTCTCTAAAGACGCTCCTGCGTCTGACAGCACGTCTGAAGTAACGCACGAAAAGGGCTAAAGCTGCCATGTAGAGCTAACGAAGCAGAAGTATATCGGAAACTAGCCAACTCAGTTGACACGCAACTGCAAGTGTACATAAAAGTGTACAAAAAAATCCGATGTACACAAAAACAGCAGCCGTGGCAAAGAGCCGGATACACATCAGAGTGTCACCGTGAAATATATCATCGCTGATCGATTTGCTTTTTGTTTTTTATGGATCGGAAATTACATATTGAAATATGTCTTTTTTTTTTTAAAGTGTACAAGTTTTTGTATATATCGCCACCTGGTGGCCAATCCTAATGTCTGAAAATGCTGGATATTTCGTGTGACGTGTGATATCGTGTGATATCTGACGGAAAGGATCCGCAGCAACGCAAATCCTTCAAAAGGCACCCGACTTTCAGAGATATAATTATGCTAACTGTCGCTCACTCATTTAACTGGCACAAAGAAAATACACTTTTCTCAAACCAGCTGACATACAGAAAAGCAGGTGAACTTATGATAAATCGGAATAAAGACACTACAGGCTGCTCCTAAACCTTCCTCCCAATAAACAGCAGCAATTTATTCCGCTTCGCCAAGAAGTTCATGATCTCGAGGTTTTTAGAGCCGTCACAGCCTTTCCTGCATTGACTCACCATTAGCAGCACGTTGTAGCAGGTAACTGACATCACTGAATGAATTTATCTCTTTAAAACTCGTTTCACGCATTATTTAGCATTTTCTTCAAATTGTTGTGAGGTCGCCATAGACGTTGTTTGTACTTTAAAAATGTAAAGGCAAATGATGTACAGATGGAATTCGTGCGACTTTTGGGGTTTCATGAGCTTCTCCTCCAGTTCACAAGAGCTCCCTGAGAGAGAAACATTTCACTCACCCCCTGGTGGCTGGTTCCAGCACAGGTCGTAAACCACTACTCCTCAGTTATATCAGGTAGATCAAACTAAAAATTTTCCTCAAAGATGATATCTGTCATTTTAGGCGGTTTCTCATTACGCCGTTGTGTGTTCAGGCGTTAAAACGGTGTGAAACGATTGACAGCTGATCTCTGTCTGCGATTGGCCGTACAGGTACCTGAGTCGGAACTTGATACTGTGATTCCGTTTCCTGAGCTTAAAAGTTAGCTAGTTTTTACGGTAACAGCTGCATATTTATGGTCCGAACTTCTAGTAAACCACACGACAAGTGCTAGCATTTTTTTTTTTTCAGCTTAAGAAAATTTTGGCGCCGAAATCCATCTTAGCTCGACTCCGGGGAAACATGACGGGCTGTCCCTTTAACAAGTGACAAACGGAGCATCCAGCAGTGGTGGGTTTCATCGCCGCTTCCACCGCTGGCGGGAATAGAAAAAACCCACACACACGCACGCTTTAATTCACCGCCATCAACGCAGGCGCGCGCGTCTGTTTGTGGACTGGTGGTTCTTCCATAACTGCGTGTGTAACGGCAATTGTGTGCTTGTTAAAAGCTGTGTGTGTGTGTGTGTGTGTGGCTGCCTAACGCCTGTGTTGAAGACGACGGATTGAATTGCTAATACACCGCAGGGAGTGTGTGCGTGCGTGCGCGCGTGGGTCGTCTGGCTGTTTAGCGAGCGAGACGAGCAGCGCTGCCGATGAATATTTAAACAGAGAGAGGGAGCAGCCATCATTTATTGATGTTGGTGAAGGGAAAGATGAATAGCCCGTCTGTGTAAACAGCGCTGGAGAGGAGTGTGTGTGTGTGTTGGAAACAGCCAGCATCCGAATGCAAGTCGGCACTTTGAGAAACTGCAGAAGCCTGATTACAAGTCGACTTGCAGAGATTTGCCCGGCGCTTTGCTCCTTTTTCACCAAGCAATTTTAAGACCCCATTATGCTTCAAACAAAGTGCCCGTAGGAGAGTCTGATAGCATCTGAAAACCTCCTTCCAGCAGCGAAACTCATTCCACCGCTGGAATTTTATGAATTTTCTTGACAATCCAACGATCACAAAACAAGTTCTCGAAAATGGCAAACTGGAGATCTGGAAAAATTCTGAATGTGACTTTCAAAAACTCGCCTGATAACGATTTCTGGAAATCTGTGACTGTGAGATGGGAACGCCAGAAAAACAAAAGGTTGCGCGTCGGAGATCTGAATTGGCACTAAATAAGCCTCCACATTGTGCAATATTTTCAGAGGCCGCCTCGACGTTTCTGCTCAAGTTGGAATTTGCCGAAATTGGAATGTGAGGCAGCACTTGTGGAAGTCAAGAAGCAAATTCAACACGAGGGAATGACTCGAAAGAAACCAAACAACTTGGTTCAGTCGGGGAGCGACTTTTTCATTCTGTTTGGTTCACTTTCACGTTGCACAAACCAACCAAAACCCTCTGAATAATGTCATGTGGTTGAAACGACCGCTCGTCCATTGGACAGAACTGGGGGTGGGAAATACATCCCTTCCGCCGGCGCATCAACCCAAGCAGACACGTACACAACAGAACACCAACAGATTCTGTTTCTACTTTGGTGTATATAAAAAATTAACGTTCGACAAGATGGCGTCCGGTATGAGCAGCAGGCGAGGGAGCGAGCAGTCAAGCAGTTCATATTTTACGTGACACGAATGAGACAATTCTGGAGAAGATGACAAGCTGTCCTGGTTACACAGAGGACAAGCTGTCTTGATGTTACTGCCAAACACGAGCTGTTTGTTTTGCCTCCTTTTATCCATCACGCTCCGTCTTTCGGTCCACTTCCTGTCTTTGGTCAACAACCTGGTCCGCTTTGCTTTCACACCTCGAACAAACCGCACCAGGGTTCACTTGGAAGTGACTGAGACCCCCATTTTCAGGCGGATCAGAGTTCACGTGTTTTTGTTCCGCACCAGAATGAGCTTTCACACCTGCCCAAACAAAACGGACAAAAGGAGAAAATGCACCAGGTTTCGTTTAAAGCCGACCAAACTGCTCTGCTGCAAGTGTGGCCCAAGACCTTTCCGAAAGTTTTCCACCAAACTGTGGAAGTAGAGAGAACGGTAGAGTTTGGGATCCAAATCAAAAATTAAAAGCAAGTTTTTTCAAGAATCTGAGTCAAAATCTACAGGAATCTTAAAGCAGTTTGAGTCCGGAAAAGTTATTATGCAAGTCAGGATCTGCGAGTGTGAACTGCAGACGTTAAAACGCGAGTCAATACATCTTGTCCTGACTCGTCAAACTCAGCGCTTGTCCGATCAATGGCCCAAAACTTAAAGCTCGAGGCAAGTTAGCAATAATAAATATGTCACACCCAGTTAAACCACGGACATACGGAAGGATGGATGACGTGTTGCAACTTCCCAACTAAAGCCAAAATATTCAGTCGCCATCTTGTGCGGGTGATGTCATCTGGCGCCAGAGTCTGTACAAAAACGATGGGTGACCCATGAACTGCAGAGCCAGCTGGTTCTGGCGATGAGATGGACCCTGGAAATAGGGTCCAATCAGTGTGTCAACTCCTTCTGGAGATACGTTCAAAACACACGTTTGAATTTTCAATGACCTTAAGACAGTTAATCATCTGTAGCCAGTGGCAAGAGAGGATGAATCTACATGTGTGAGAGAGGCACATATGGAAGCAAATGAGGATCATTAATTTTTTGGAAATGAGGTTCACAAACAATTCCACATCCTGCATTTGTGTAGCATCTTTTCATGCATCGTTCATCCATCCAATATCTCTCACAGCTTATCATATGTAGGGTCGTGGGGGGACTGAAGCCTATCCCAGCTGTCATTTGTGGCAATGTACACGCTCGACAACTCGCCGGTTCATCGAGGGGCAATTTGTCGAAAAAGGAAAAAGAAAAACTGGGTAAATTGGCCGATTGGCTCGACAGCTTAGGTGTAAAATGCTTGTAACTTCAATCCTTTAGCTTTTTACTTTGCAAGACATTTCTGGGACCGCCCCTCAGACTTCTAAAACGGTTTCTTTCGCTGCCTTTTAATTGCATTCCACTTTAATGCGGCCACCTGTTTTCATCTCGGGTCTCAGACTCGGCAATGCTTCGTCATTCCCATCTTATCCAGATGTGAAAAATACCCTTTGGCATCTCAGGATGATGTGCCAGAGAAAAATAAAGGCAAGTATGTCTGTTGTGTTTGCGTAAATTTAGGGTTAAAAAAAGTCAATTTTTGAGAGAGAGCAGCGCAGTTTAGCGGTTGAGGTTTAGGAACAAAACTTACTTGGTTAGATTAAAGACTAACTGACCCTACATGACTTTTAGCCCAATCTTTCACTTGCCAACAAATTTTTGAAGTTTGCTGAAAAAATCGTCAGATTGGCAATCGGTCGGTAGTCACCTCTTGCTATTTGTGAAATCTTAGAACAGGTGAACCAATGTCCAATCTGGGGTTCAGTGTCACATTTTGACCAACTCTACCCACTGAGCCACAGCCGCCAACACAACATCAACAAACGGCATCGTGTGACTCTTTGTCCAGCAGAGAAGAACCACAACCCTGTTTACTTTAGAATAAACCATTGTTTTTGTGGGATGTCCATTTTGAGACATGCCCGTGGAATCGTTTTCCTTTAGCAAATCGTTTCACAAACTTCGAGTTTTCATGACTAGATGTAGTTTAGAAACAAAACTTGTTGGGCTTTATCGTTAGGGAAGGACTGTGTAGTGTTTCTGTCCTAAACCTGTCATGTAGTTTGAAATGAAAATGACTGCAAGACCTCCGATTACAAAACTGAAAGTTTTGTCGTGCGAACTGCAGAGCGATCCGCCAACTTTGAAAGTGGTGTCGTCTAAACTTCGCACTAGCAAATGACTTGTTACAATTAGGTTCAAACTCCAGTCGAACTCGTCCTCACCCCGTTTGGCATTCTGTAACTCTGGAAAGTACATCACGCTACCACCTTTTCAAGTCGCCTCTAACTGACGTGGAAGGTTTTAAATTAGGGCCAAACTCTTTTGCGTCTTGTCTGAAGGGTACCTTTGAGTCGCGACATTCCCGAACGAAACGTCGTTATTTGATGAGCGGGGTTTGGGGACACGCTGCACATGCTCAAAAAAAGGTGAGCGCAGTTAAGGACTGAAAAATAATCTGTGAACATTATTTCCCAAGCTGAAAATATTAATGACCTTTATTTCCTTCCATAGCAGAGAGGCGTTCAGACGGGTCCACATGAGGACGAGACGGCATGTGTTTGCACGGGGGAGAGAGAGAGAATAATAGAGGAGGGAATCGGGACGGTTTCAAGGTTCCCCTTTTCTATTCGCTGGCTCGCCCGCTCCCCTCGCTGTCTCACTCTCTCTCTCATACACAGTCAGACAAGGTCACACACACACAAACACACGCACACGCACACACACGTCTTCATGCTTCACTGCCAAACCCTTCAACGCTCTCTTTTCTCTCTCTCTCTCCCGCTTTCGCTGTACTGCAGACGCTTGCTCACTCGCCCGCTGCTGCACTCGTCTGATCCGTTCCCTCTCTTTTCAGCGAATGAAAAGGAGGAAATCAATTAGACTCCCTCCTCACCTCCTCCCCCGGTCTGTTCTGATGTGGGCAATTTCGCCCGACAGTGCTGGAGGAAATGTTCCCATCCTTTGCTTAAAGCTATGTAACATGTCTGCATTAAAAACATTTCAAAACTAGCAGATCTTTCTCACGAGTTAAAAATTCCCAACAATTTCGCAAAGCTTACAATGGGTTGATTCAGGTTGCAAACAACTCCAAATCGGCAATGGGCTGTTGGGATTGTCTCCGAGTCTGTCGCCTTTGTCTTTTGGTTGTTTCTCGCACAATCAGCATCGTCTTTCCTTGTTCCAGCACCACTTCCATCTTCTTATCAGCCATATCGAGCGAGAGTCCTTCGATAATAATGAGCAAACGCTGTTTTGATTACAGTTCGTATCTCCAAAGTTAAGGCCTCTGGCTTCTGCCCCCTTCTGGTTTGGAGCGTTGTTTTCCCCAACGCGGCCGCAGAAGGTACATACAAGTTGGAAGTGTGTTGACCTTTTTGCTGGGTGTTAATAATACAACTTTTTTTGCCCCGCCGTATGTGACACAAATTGCTGTCCCTCCATCATGACTAATTCTTAATGTCGGGTTAGTTTGTCGTGGTCTTCAGGTAAATCTGAATATAGTATGAAGGTGTGCCTCGTCCATTCCCATCCAGGTTTGTAGCCATGTAGCCAAAGTAATGCAGACCACTTTGTCCGTCCGCGAGGAACTTGGGCTGCTGAGCTGAAATTAGACACAAGTTGCTGCACGTTACCGCTTGTATTGCTTTAAAAATTTGCCACTGTCTTGGATATGACTCATGCTAGTTCTGAAATGCACGTGGGACAAGCAATTAAGAATCCATCCATCGATTAAAAAACAAATAACAAGTTTTGTTAATTCCCAATAATTCTTTGGTCCTGTTCCTGGACTGCTTTCCGCTTAGAAGTCACCAACTAAAAACTCAAGTAAACACCAAAAGAAAATACTGTAAAATTGCTACTCGTTTACATAGCTCTTGTCACACGGATATGTTTGAGATATTTAAGTAAAGGCCTGTAAAGGCTTTTTCAAGCCTCCGTGTAGTAACTACCCTGAAAGACGCCTACCTACCGGAGGACCCTCCTGGAGGGCAAAACATTGTTAAAAGCAGTAGCTGATTCTGCAGAGCAGGTGGCGACGACAGGGAGGTGCTTTGGTCAAGTGTTAGTACAACCCATGAAGGAAAAAACGCCAGGCCCCTGCCGAAGCAACCACTTCTTGGTCCAACTGCCACTTTGGGCACCGCATCTCTTCCGTCGCCTTTCCCTAACTGAAATGACCTAAGCAACTCTTTACCACTCCGTGCTGTGAAAAAACTTTTAGACAGATGCACGGGCTGGAACTTAATTATGTGGCTCCTCTGCCTAACCATGACCGCATACACTCTGGCTAGAAATAACCAGCACAAGATGGGAGCACTAACATCAGGACATTTTGGCTTGATTTTTACAAGGTGGGAGGAAGCGGAGATCCATCAGTCATTTTTGCTAGTCAGCCTTCATTTTCCAGGGACAGTTTGTGCCTGGTGGCCGACAGAATTGTAGAATTGTGGGTTGAGACGTTGCTTATCAACAGGTAAAGAATGCAACTGCTAGGAGCTTCAAGCCTGTAGGAGGCCCCCAAGGGCTGACAAACTTTAACCAGAGCACTGGCTCAAAATGTTCTAAGGTTGCAATAGGAAACTGATGATTTGACACTTCTCACTCCTGTTGCATTGAGACCCTTGATTAACTTCTGCTACCATTAACTTAGCTAGCAGAGCCACTGCTCGTGGGGTTAATGGAAGCCATTTTGACATTTCCATCGTCAACAGCTTTGAATGGTACCCTTAAATGGTGAACCGCACCATACCAGTTTTGTCACCCTTCACTTGGGGTACCAAGTAGAGCTACACCGTACCATAAAGAAAGGGGCTACCCAGTGCAGTCCGCTGATTGGTCGATAAAATCGTCACTTGGCTGTAACAGTTAGGCTGTCTTTTTACTGGCGGCGCGAAGCCTTTTCTCAACATTCTCTACGTTGTGAGGTAAACAGCCGACAAAAAACAACAGGAAATGCTGGATGTCTTCCATCATTTCCTGTCGTTGTTACCTTTTCTTTGTTGACTTTATTAGAGGGATGCACGGTGTCACGTTTGTATGATGTCAAGCTACGTACATAACTGGCGCGGTCAGGTTAACCCACACGCCAGGTAATGGTACGGCCTCCGGTGGAAACGCACGCCTGTAATGAACTTACCGTGCGTACCGAACCGAACTGTACTGAACCGTGCTGCTCAGCGGAAACATGGCAGTGAAGTTCCACAGCCATTTATTGTGCAACTAGCTTGAGTAGCTAGTAACTAGCTTGGGTGTAGATCGGACCTGTAGTAATGGAGACACGGCTGAAAAAACTTGGCTGAAAAAAACTCATGTTTTACATATAATGCCACCTGGTGGCCAATCGTGATGCCAGATAATGCTGAAAATAATTTATTAAAAGAATCGGTGGGAGATTCCATAATACCCCTGATTTTCGGGGATATAATCATTTACCTTCTAAATTGTGGCAAAAAAAAATTGAAAGATCTTATTTCTTCATGTACATATATGAACACAAACATTTATTTGAGCCTTTAAACTTCACATTTTTGGACGTTATGTTAGTTTAACATATCCCAGCTAGTTCACTGTTCCCGATCAGACGGCCACCAATGTTTCCTACCAACAGACTGACGAGACCAAACTCTTAACTTGGTTTCTTATGTTTCCATCCTGATTGAGCAAATCTGGACTTTTCAAACTGGTCAGTTGTTCTGGGACTTTATGAAGAACTGCTGAAACTCGGTCCGTCCTCATCCTGATCCTCCACCTCATCTGGATCCTGATCCTCATCCTGATCCTCATCCTAATCCTCATCCGGATCCTCATCCTAATCCTGATCCTCATCCTGATCCTCATCCTCATCCTCATCCTGATCCTCATCCTCATCCTGATCCTCATCCTGATCCTCATCCTGATCCTGATCCTCATCCTGATCCTCATCCTCATCCTCATCATCATCCTGATCCTCAACCTCAACCTGATCCTGATCCTCATCCTGATCCTCATCCTGATCCTGATCCTGATCCTCATCCTCAACCTGATCCGGGTCCTCATCCTGATCCTGATCCTCATCCTGATCCTGATCCTCATCCTGATCCGGATCCTCATCCTCATCCTAATCCTCATCCTAATCCTCATCCTCATCCTCATCCTGATCCTCATCCTCATCCTCATCCTAATCCTCATCCGGATCCTCATCCTAATCCTCATCCTCATCCTCATCCTAATCCTCATCCTGATCCTCATCCTCATCCTCATCCTGATCCTCCACCTCATCCGGATCCTCATCCTCATCCTCATCATCATCCTGATCCTCAACCTCAACCTGATCCTGATCCTCATCCTGATCCTCATCCTGATCCTCATCCGCCAAGACTCTCGACACAAACACACGGAGACGATCGTCGGCTGCAGCTGGAGAGAAAAAAACATCCGTGTGCGCGCACACACACATACACACACACACACACACAAGGGCAATTAGAGCGTTGCATGAAGAGTGTGTGTGTGTGTGTGTATGTGTGTGTGAAGGAAATTAGGCTGCCTCATTATTCAAATTGGCTCGGAGGAGAAACGCAGCGCTCGCCTCGTTTACGCCTCGACACGAAGAGACGGAGAGAGAGATCTGTCACTCCCTCCCTCCCTCATCCCTCTCTCCCCTCCTCGTCCTGCCATTCACCATCCCTTTTGTCCTCCGCTCGCCATCGCTCGCA
>KV751384.1:1473681-1487058 GCA_001698575.1 Mola mola | reverse complement strand
TGGATTTTGATTTTGAAATAAATGAATTAAATTTAAAAAATAAATAAAATGAGCTCTGACTCAACAAGTATTTTTACAGTGTGTTATTAGTACTTTTACTTGTAAAGGATCTAAACATTCCCTCTCCACGGGTAATAATTTGATTTACATCGTGACAGAGACTGACCAGTTTTAACATCCAGGGGCGCCCCCTGCAGGTGGCGAAGCAGCCAAACAGTCCGAAGAGCACGATGGCGATTCCGGTGCCAGTGAGGACATACGGCGCGTTGGAGGGACTGTTGGAAATCAGCAACACGTAGGGGCCCAACATGAACTTCCACCACAACCCCACCGACAGCAGGACCACACCGGTCACCTGAGGGGGGAGGGGTGGCAGCTCAGACTGGAAACTCTTCATTTCGTTAAAATTAATTGCATATCTGAGGCCTATTCGTGCCCGAAAAGACATGAAACTTTGCACACACATCAGTCCCGTTGACAATTTTACATCTTACATGGTCATGGGAGTGGGGCACCTCTAAATGAGTTCCATAGCGCTAGCGTAGCATATGTCAGCAGTGGCAACCGGGCACTGTGTTTGACCTACATATTTGAAAATTGGAGGGCAAATGTATAATGTCCAGACCTTCAGAAAAACCAGGAAGGAAGCCAGTCGATTTGATTTGCTCAGGTTTTACTGAGCTTCCACTTCCATGCCTTATATTGGTCTTTGTGATCAATCATTACTGGACACAACACGTGGACAACAAGAAGCTTTTGAGACGGCAGCCAGGGCTAGCAACAACTCAGAGCAACTGTGACGGTTGAAAATGGTAATACATCCACCACATATTTGATTCTTGTGGTGTTGAGGTCCCTGCTAATTGTCTTTGGAGGGAACAACTCGGGTTGAGCAACTGTGATAGTTGAAAATGATTAGAAAGCAGTTCAAGTTGGGCAGGAACAGTACAACAGATTGCAAAGGATACAAAAAAGGAACTAAAAAGGAACCAAGACTTGGTAACAACCAATGCCAGTTCACAACTAGTGTTGGGCAACTGCAATGGCAACAAAATATCTGTGCAATATGAAGAGGCGGCTAGAAAAATGGCTAAATAAACAGTAACTAGGACTAGACTACAACTTGGATGGCAACTGCAAGGATTAAAATGGTCAAAAGACATCGAAGACCGAGCAACAATCCATGGTAGAATACGACTAGTGCAGGGCACCAACATGGACTAAGTGATTGTACAGGATACAAAATGGCTAAAAAAGGAACCAAGACTTGGCAACAAACAATGCTAGGTGACAACTCGTGCTGGGCAACTGAAATGGCAACGAAATACCAAGGACACATGTAGAGGTAGCCAAAAACATGGGCTGGGCTAAATAAAGAACAAATAGGGCAAGAGTGCAACATAGTTTGGCAAATTCAAGGGTTGAAATGGTTGAAAAACAACCAAACCTGAGCAACAGTCTACTACAGCAAGTGGAGGGCAGCAACGCGGGCGAGAAAACAACCTTCGTCAGACAAGAACCAGGGCGAGGCAACAAGCTGGGTGAAGCTATGCGCATTAGCCAGCAACAGAGGCAACAATTACACAAAGTTATTTATGTGTAAAGTGATCCGATTAATAACATGTCGATATAAATAAACTGTGTTTGTATCTGAGCTATACACGCTGTGCTCCTGATGTATTTTCAGACCTTCATTATCACCTGTGTGTCACAGCTCCCGCCTCCTCCTCATTCCTCAGCCTCCAGATAATTACCAAACCTCCTCCTCTGATCTCCTGCTGACCTCCTGCCACAGCACGAACCACTCAGTGTGTCCGGTATCTCACAGTTTAACACTAAGTACTAAATTTCCTTTCGATTTTGTGTAGTTTATTTTTCATACATAAATTTGTATCTAAATCTTGATTTTAATGTAAAGGAGTACTATGTTAAATGTCACTACAGTGTCAGTACTGTGAATACAGTGTAGGTATAAAACAGGTTTCAGATCTGGAATCTGTATCTGCAGAGAATATTTTCTCACCCAGAAGATGAAGGAGTAGATCAGCAGCACCGTCTTTAAGCAAAAGATCACCGGTTTGGTTTCCATCCTCCTGGGAGCCATAATCCAACTGACACTGACAGGACAAGCACCGAGACTCCCCCTCAGCAACCTATTGTCTTTACTCTCACCCCTCCTTTAGTTCAGGGGCACTTTCTCCCCCTTTGTCTGAAAATTGGAAAGATTCAGAATATCTTGTTGCAGTGAGATTACAAAAAATTATGTAAAAACAGCAAAAATGGGTAGAAAAAAAAAGTTGTAAAAAAATAGGCAAATATTGGCCAAAAAAGAAAAAAAATGGCCACAAACTATGGCATGAAAATCACAAAAATGGAAAGAAACCTGAACAAAAATGATAGAAAGGGTCAGTTCAGCTCTTTCATGAAACAAATGTCTTACCGGCTGGTTTCGCAGCAGCACTTTTTACTTTATCCTGACAGAAACAAGTCTGTAGCTGCGCGAGTGAGACGTGCTGGACACGGTGTGGACTTTGGTTTTGGCCCCCATACTTCACACTCTGACCACACAATTAACGCGGAGGTGATCCTCAGGGAGTCTGTCCAACTGTGACACCTCACTGCGAAGGTGCCACCGCGCACCCATCATCCTTGGCTCGGCCGCATGGAGCTGCTTTAGGCCATTTTTACACCGTTGGTGATGTTTCTTTTCCATCCTTATATGCTATTCTAGTGTTTGTTTACCACTTTCTTAGTAATAATAACGACAACTCCCTCTATGGCCGATTGGGCAACTTTACGAGAAAATAAATCGAGGGTTCCGGCGTCATGTTTCAAAAATTTTTTATTTCCTTTACAAAGCTCAATTATCCTATATAACATAATATGTGGGATGCAAAGTGTGAGAATTTGGTTATATTTATCTTTTTGATATATTTCAGAGTATTTAGCTAGTTTCCTCACATTTAGCCGATTTTCCTCACAGTTGACACAAAATATTTAATTCTTAATATGTTTATAGGTACATTTTCAATCAAATTTATTAAATTTAATCTATGATTTACCTTCCAACAATTATATTATCTTTTAGTAATTACATTCAGATTTGATATTTAATGTTTACTTTGTTAATTAGAAAATTAGATATCGTTCGACTTTGTGTCACAAGTGAGCAAAACTGGCCAAATGTGAGAAAAGTGAGCTAAATATTTTTCAATATATCAGCAAGAAAAAAATATAAACAAATTTTTTCCATTTGGCACCCCATAATAAGCAAACATAACATAACAGATAAATTAATACACGTCCAATAATCTCTTTAGCACCAGAGTAAATTAGGAATTATATTTACTGGCTGAGCTGAAATAATATTTCTGATACAGACACATGAGTGTCTCATCTACGCATGAGTCATGTAACATTTTGTCAGTGTGAGGTTGAACTTGAAAGAAAACAACAGACTTATCCGGTCAGTGAGGGTTAAGCGGCTAACCGTTTTTGTGTTAACATACTGTAGCTAAAAAGCTCATTAAATGCTGCCAAAGGTCCTGACCCAGCAGGCGAGGTCGAACCGAGACTTTGAATTGTGAGCGTGGACAACGATGGCTCATGATTATGAATTCGAATTCACAGATTCTCGAGGGAACATTAGTGTTTGTTTTCTCTCCTCGCTCTGGCTGGATGTTCTAGACTTGGACGGACCAGGGGGTGAAGGTGCCAAGCTCCGCAGGGGGGCACTGCAAGAGAAAAACAGTCGGCATGTTCACATATACAGACAATACAGTATTTATATTTGCATCTGACACCTTTTGGGATGACGCCCTGCATAAACCCAACCTTACCACTCAAAAATGCATCTGTGTACCCTTTGTGGCCTTAAAACCTCTTGGATGTAATCAACACCTTTGCCTCATCTAGGGTTGTGTGGATCTATGAACGTGCTACTTTAGCCCCGCCCAGTTTTTGCTCATCGCCCCTATCCCGCAGCCGGAACGAGCTCACCTGCTCTGTCATCTTCTAACTTTTAATGCAGTTACTTGTGCAAGGTCACCTATAAGTTAATGCATGGTGAGTTTTGTTAACGTTAAGCCACACAACCACTAACCGTCAAAGATTGGTTCGTTTTTCCTTAGACTGATTTTTTTGAGACTGTCATTCGTGGATCAACTACAAAGTTGATTGCTTATTTTGGTCATGATGTGTGTTGTAGTGTTGTACATAAAAAAACACCAAAAAGAGATGTTAGCAAGCTCAAAAATAGGATTTTTCATTTAAAGTAACCTTAAAATTACCTTATACTCATATTTTTCGGGTCTAAATGTAGGCTGATGTTTGAGGTGTTAATATCTGACAGTGAGACATTACAATCAACAGACGGTTTAGTTTTGTCATTTTATTTGCACCTGATCCTTTCTGACTCTTGCCTCTAAACGGTTGAAGTACCCATAGAACTTAACCAATAGAACTTAACCAACATGGACAAATTTTTGTACAAACTTCCGTACCAGTTTTGTGAACCGGTCACTGCAAACATTACGGATCCTCTCGGCCGAGGCGGGGCTGTCTAGCCTGAAAGGGCCGCTGATGCCGGACTCTGTCCGGGCAGCGCTGATGGCATCTTTGATGGCATAGAAAACTGACGCCGCCAAAAACAGAGGAGGCTCGCCCACAGCCTGAGGAGACAAAATTCAAACACTCATTTTCTCTGTAGCGATCACAGCAGCTGTAATAGCGGTTGCCGTGGCGCTACCTTTGAGGCAAAGATGGCCTTGTCATTTGATGCATCACGAAGCAGTGAGACGGTAAGATGGGTCGGAATGTCACCGAAGGCCGGGATCTTGTATGAGCCGGGACCCCGAGTCAGGAGGACACCTTTGGGCGAATAATGAAGCTCCTCCAGAGTGAAGAGACCTAGACCCTGCATAAACCCCCCCTCCACCTGAGGAGAGAACAAAAAGGACATCCTGACCTGATTGAGGTAGTAAAATAGATGGTCAATGGTCATAAAATGGGTTATATACTTAAACTTATTGTCAACTTTGTGACTAAATTAGGATTAAATTTAGTGATTCACTGACTGAACTCCTCACTGATTAATTGACTTACCTGCCCGATGTCTATAGCTGGGTTGAGGCTTTGACCAACATCCATCACTATGGTGGTACTCAGGTTCTAAAATCCAAATATAAGATAAATGGGCAATTTATAATGAACAATAAAACATAATGAAAGTTTTTCTTGGTTTTCATATAGGACAATATTTTGCCTGAGGGTCAGTCACCGAGAGGAAGGTATCGTCAGCATAGAAATTTATGACAAAGATATCTTAATATTATCTATTGACAATTTCTGTCACAAATTTCCCCTATCAGGTTAAAACAGTCAACAAATGAGGTCTAGAGGTAATCAAAAATAGACTGAGTTCGTTTGCAGAGCATTAGAAAATGAACAACAATATTTTTCAGTAGCTTTTCTTTTCATTTTGTTGTACCTGAACATATCTTTCATAAAGTACACACCTTGTGAGCTCCAGTCAGACAATCAATCTCCACTTCTGAACAGGCGACTCCGTAGCTGAAGTAGTTGAACACTCGGCCCGAGTTTGATTCAAAGTCGTAACCAATATCTGGAGTCCTGATAAGAAGCAGAAAAACAGTCAAACTTCTACTTGAAGTTTGGCTTTTTTTTTTCTTTTTTTTTTTTAGCAAATTCACTGAACCAATGACTTATTTATAGAGCTCACTTGTAAAAACCATTTGCACTAAGGTTTACCCTGTCGAAATACGCTGACTTCACCTGAAACACAGATAGAAATATATTTAGTACAACCATTCAAATTTGAAAAATATATTCCGTAATTCCCAGGGGAAATAGTTATGGAATTTTGATACTTTGTATTACCTCTACTACTGCATAGAGAACATTCAGTATACTCTGCTCACCCAGTCCTCCCATGATCCTTTGGGGTTCTTGGTTTTATATGGTTCCAAACGTTTCATGAGGATCTCACAGGCATTCTGCACGGCGGCTCCGTTGAGGTCTGAGGAGGCGGAGGCAGCGGTGGGGCTGGTGTTGGGGACAGTGTTGGTGCTTGTCTCTGAGATGTGAATCTTTGAACAGGGGATACCTAAAACCCTGCTGGCAACCTGGACACACAGACACAGTTCGTTAAGACCTTGTTAGCCTCAGCATGAACCTTGATTAGTTTAAGTATAGCATTGGGGTTCCCCAAGGTTCAATATTAGGCCCTTTGCTGTTTATTGATGTGTCAATAACATGCCTTCAAGTTGTTTAGAAGTTTGCATTACTTGTTGAGCAAACCAAAGTATATTTTGATCAATACGAGTATTGATTAATGCCCACTAGGTATTGCTATTTATATCTGACAAACCAAAAACCAATAGCAGCATGAAAGCAAGGACATGGTTCAAACAAAATGAATCAATTTGCAATTTTAGAAGGGCTAAGATTTGAAAGATGCATGGCACCTGGACCATCTTGGTGTGGAGGCCCTGTCCCATCTCTGTCCCACCGTGGGTCAACAGCACCGATCCGTCTGTGTAGATATGAACCAACGCTCCAGCCTGCAGAGTGAAAGAGACGTGGATCAGTTTAAGCCATGACATAAACCCACAAAACTTTCCAGCCTTCAACAGTTTGTTAGTCAGCGTTGTCAGATCAGACCTGGTTGAGGAAAACAGCAGTAAAGCTGATGCCAAACTTGGTGGGGATGATGGCAAGACCTCGTTTGGTCCAGCGGTTCTGACTGACGGAACAGAGAGTTTCTTTGAAATTTTATCTAATTTGTTGTAGAACTCAGAATCTCTAGACAGTTTTTACCCAACTAAAAAGTTTCTGGACCTTCCACTGGCTTTATTTTCTTCCTGTTTCCCCAACAATCCCTATGTTTTTACCTGTTGTGGAGATTGATGGCAGCCCGGCGTTCCTGGTACCTAGAGCGTGACATACATTCTTCCCAACACCTGTCCAAGGTGATGTGATCCAGGACCTGGTTGTAGGGCGTTGACTGTCCATGCACATACAGGTTCAACCGACGCACCTAAGGGAAAACAAAATCATTCGACATCGCTCATCCACCAGAATTCAGCTGTTCTTCACGTCAGACTTCTCACCTCCTCGGCTGGCTTTCCCAGACTCTGAGCTATGTCGTTAATCCAGTTCTCTGCGACCATCATGCCTTGCGGCCCTCCGAAGCCCCTGAAGGCTGTGTTGGACGGCAGATTGGTGCGGCACAGGAATCCACGTCCGCGTATGTTGGGCACACTGTAAGAGTTTTCCATGTGGAACAGAGTTCGCTCCATGACCTTGGCAAACATGCAGGCGAAAACCTCAGCACATAATCAAGTAAAATAGCCAGATAAAGTAAAACTTGGCCGTTATTATGAATACTGACCGACAGAGAGAGGTCCATGGAGTTTCCAACGTTACTGTAGTACGACACGTCCAGAGCCACAACCTTACCACTGCTCAGAAAACCCACCTGAAGCAACGGGACAGAAAGATTTCGATGAATTGAATATGAGTCTGGTTCAAACATTTTGAATCAAATGTTTATTGAAGTTTGCATCATCAAAATGATGCTTTCAAATTTTGTTTTTTTAAACATGAATTTGTTAAGAGGTTTAGATACAAACTGAAAAAAAACAAAAAAAACAAAAAATAAGTCCACTTGTTGAGGACCCCCCGGTAACTGTTTTACACTTTCTGTTAGTACTTCAGCTGCCTCTCCAGCAGGGGGCGGCCTCCTACCTTGTATTTTCCATAGTAGGGGTGTCTTCCTCCGCTGATCAACATGTCTTCGTCTCTGTCCAACATGCACCTCACAGGCCTCCTCAGCCTGACACACAAAGGTAGAAAACAATCACAAATGTTTAATTTCCAAACAACCGAACGTTATTATATTCAGTGACCGTCAGCCGTACTTGTTCGCTGCCACGGCGGTCACGGTGGACAGTAAGGTGCTCCGGCTCTCCTTCCCGCCAAAGCCTCCGCCCATCCTCTTCACCCGGAC
Source organism: Mola mola (assembly GCA_001698575.1). Lineage (NCBI taxonomy): Eukaryota > Metazoa > Chordata > Actinopteri > Tetraodontiformes > Molidae > Mola > Mola mola. The sequence goes on along the minus strand of KV751384.1, from coordinate 1,479,029 downwards.
CACCACCCTGTTAGCAGGGACGCCCAGTGCCTTTGCCACCAGTGCCTGACACAGACAGATCCATTTTTTAAATAAACTGAATTCTATCGTTAAATGCAGATAGATATGTAGATATAAAAACTAAAAATATTCATCAGAATATTGGTACTCGTGTTTTGTGAGTATTGTCACCTGAGTTTTGGAGTATTGTTACTTGTATTTTGGAGTTTTGTTACCTGTGTTTTGGAGTATTGTTACCTGTGTTTTGCTGTATTGGCACCAGTGTTTTGGGGTATTGGCCGCTGTGTTTTGGAGTATTGTCACCTGTGTTTTTAGGTATTGGCACCTGTGTTTTGGAGTACTGTCACCTGTGTTTTGGAGGCAGACTGAGTGGAAACGAAGAGCTCCATCTCTCCGTCTTCCCCCCGGGGAACAGCCAGAGTGACGTTAGTCTCCAGGTAGAAATGCTCCTGACCTCCGATGTGCATCTCACCTGTCAATAATAAGCCGGTAATTTAGCACCAATCGGCCCCTGATGAACCGCTGAAATTGGCAGGAAATCACATGTGCAGACAGTCCCACCCTCTAGGATGTGGTCGGCCTGTTTAAATCCCCACTCCAGGTCTCCTTTTTGGATGGTTCTGATTGGCTGATAGAAGGACTGGGCGGCGATGGCTTCCTGTAAATGACACCAACACTTGAGATTTTGAATTTTTAAGTAGTTATTTCAAATTAGGATGCTAATATTAGCCAGATGGGCTAAATGTTGTCTGTGTGACTGAACAACTGGGCGTGAAACCTAAGCGACACACATTCCACTCGTTAGATCCGTTTATTACCCTAACTTCCCCGCCCCCTCTCTCTGTCACATGACCACCGCATCTCTCCGCAGAAAGTACAGGAGGCTCTGCTATATAATATTAAATAATCACTCCGAGAAGCCTCAATGTATAAGAGCAAGCTGTCTCGTCTCCTCGTTTTGACCATGACAGGATGTTGAACCAACTGCTCAGCACAGTTCTCCTTCCCTTTAACCGTCAACTTTAACAATTACCGATGAATGACCAATTTATATAAACAATTAATATCATCGTTTCGCTTCGGTCCACACTACAAATGAGTAGCGCCACTCTGTGTCTTATGTAATTTCACCATAATCGGATGGAACGCACCTTTACAGTCCCACGACAGTAATCATGTCCTCTCATCCAAAGATACCTTTCAGCTAACCTTATGTGGGTTTAGCAGGGAGGGGATCTCGACCTTCTTGACACTTGTCAAGACAACATTAGCACAGCTGTACGGATCCTGAATGTGCTCTGCGTGATGTAAAATGTGAGCGTTTATTAGCAGTTAAGTGCTGTTTTCATGTAGTTAAATCAGTCGTACCAACAGTGTTGTGACGTCTTAGGTTGCTTTTGCTTACTTTGTTTTTGTCAAATAACTTAGTTTTGAAACTTTTAAAATGCCATTAACAGGGTTTGATACTGAAACAGATCAGGTTATTATGGAGCAGGTAACTGAACTGAATTTACAGTTCTACCGAAATTTGAACCACAGATGTACTTCATCTATAGATATCTGATCATTTTATTATTAACGAACGGGTGAGTCCTCCATGAACAAGAGGGTTTTTGTTAGGTTGGCAGCTGGGATGCTCCCAGCTCCGACCCCTGACCTCTGAGGTGAATGAAGCGCGAACCAGTACAGGACGGCCTTACTGGTCTCACCTGGATGGTGACGACTGGCTGAAGCTCCTCGTACCGGATCCTTACAGCTCTGGCGGCTCTCTGAGCATGTATCTGCGTGTCAGCCACCACTGCGCCGATGATGTGGCCCACGCACGTCACCTGCAGCGACACGGGAAAGGTCATCAACCTGAGTGTGCGGTAGAGTCACCTGATTGGTCAGACAGACGAAAACACACCTGGCGGTGGGCGAGGACAGACTCGTCGTACTGGATGGGTCCAGTAGCGTTACTGCCGGGGATGTCATCGGCGAACACGCAGCAGGCCACGCCGGGCGAACGCTCAGCTGCTGACGTGTCTATAGAGCTGTAACACACACCTGGTCAGCCAGGACAGGTGTGTGTGTGTGTGTGTGTGTGTGTGTGTGTGTGTGGTACAGGTGTGTATCTTACAGGATGTTGGCGTGTGCTTTGCTGCTGGTGACGAGTGCCATGTAGAGCTCGTTCTCATACAGCGGCACGTCGTCGCAGTAAACCGCCTCGCCCGTCGCCTGCTTCAGGGCAGACAGGTGCATCATGGGACGGCCCACCATGTCGTCCTTGCTCCACCCCTCTGGCACCGCCTGGAGCGACGTGAAACACACCACGAAACATTACACGACACAAAACTACACATGGCTAGTACAATAGTATATATAGGCAGTGGTACAGCTCCTAGAATATACAGTTAATATATATTTACTTATTGCACTGCAGACAGTACTCGGGATATTCAAAACTCAAGTATCAGAATTATTAACAGGAAGGACTAAACAAGATTTTTACATCTCTAATATTCCAAACTAGTATTTTTAGTCCACGACCCCTAAAACTCTGTCGTTTATGAAGAAACTTTGAAGCTAATATTTACTGGGCAAAAATGTTTGTAGAAAGAAGAATTGAACTTTTAACCGAATATTTAAAATTTTTAAAAAAGGAGATATTGTTTCATAGATTAAATACAAAAATGCTTTGTCATGAAGAAGATATGACATGTAAAAGTTCCCAGTTCTCCTGCCCACCGACCCACCCATCAGGCTGCAGCTTGCGAAGTGCATTTAGAAAACGTTTATATAGTTGTCTTAATTGCTTAGATAAATGAGAGGAATAAACAAAAACTTAATCATTAAGTTTTATTATCAACATTCCCACAAACATATCGTCATTCATACGGTTTGTTTTGCCTAATTTTGTTGCTCAGTGTGATCAAAACGGATGGAACGGAACGAGGCACAACAGACGCTTCTTAACGAGCCACATTTGCTTCTTTGCAAGTTAATATAATCGAAGCTCAGGTTTACAGCTCCTCTAAGTGGATTTTCATTGGGATCTCAACGACGTCGTAACCGAGGCAATAATACAGAAACCGTGGCGTGTGTGTGTCGTACCTGGTAGATCTGAACGCTGGACGGAGTCTCCGGGTGGTAAATCTCTGTAGCGCTCAGACTGTCGGGCTGGACCTTCTCCACATTTACACCCTGAAAGATAAAACACCAAAATAAAACAAAAAACAAAGACAGCACATTTTAACGGGACATTTCCCAAAATAGGAACCTCACCTGTAGGGAAGTATCAGGCATGTATTGGAGACGGGCCTTAATTGGGCCTAACATCAAGCACCCGGCCAATATTTGGGACCCAGCTTTTATATGCGTAAAAATTCTAATTTTAATGAAATTATAATGAGGATTTTTGTGAGGTTCAGGAACCAGATGTGGGAGGTGAATTCTAAAAATGTGAGAAGTCGTTTGGAACCTGCTTTCTGAGCTTCTGCAGCACCGTCAGGTAGAACTTGTAGAAGAGGCTGAGGGTCAAAGTTCGCCGGTATGTCACCATGCCTCCTGGTGCAGAGGGGTCAAGGGTCATCTCTTCGGCCAATGAGGAGCAAGCCTCCTGCAAAAGCTCCTCCCCCCAGCGCCTGGACATCATCAGACAGCTTTACAATACGTTCTCATTTCCTTCCTTTCTCAGGTATCATCAGATCTCGTTACCTTCCCAGCAGCCTGTAAGCCGTCTCCTTTGCCAGCACCGTGGTCGCCGCCATGCCGCCATAGCTGAGCCTCAAGTCCTCGACGACGTCGCTCCCGGGAGCAAAGGTGACGCTCATCGCCGCAGTGACGGTGCTGATGTCATCCTCCCGGCGAGGCGACTGCTTGAAGGAGGAGACGAACTGAGTCTGAGGAAGACAAGAGCGAGGAGGCGTCAGAGTGCGGCTGGCAGTCGGTTCAGGTCTGTGACGGCGGTCCTCATCTACCTTCTGGCTGTACGGGATCTCGATGGACACCAGGACTTCCTGCGGCCGCAGGATCGTCTTCCTGTAACCGGTGAAGAAACCGTCGTCCATCTGGACCACACGACTGCCATCTGGCCCACAGACAGACAAGATTACTAGTCAAGGTTGATTGGAACGTTAAATGACCTGCTTGTGAGCGTTGAACTCAAACACTGGTGACCTCGAACACGTCATATATCCAAATTACAGTATTTTAACATACTGGCTGTTTTCATAGCCGCAATATATATCTATACAGCATAATGAGTGTTTATGAGCAGAAAGAGTGACTCAGCAGTTTAGACATAAACATGACTTTTGACCAAAGGTCCCTCGAACGCCTCCTGACTAATATGTAGCAAGTAAACACGGCGCGACAGAACGTTTGATCCTCAAATGCGCAGCCCATTTTTCTGGCTGTAAATCCAGAAAAATAGTGACTTCATCATATACCTAGCAACCGTCAAAATAAATGTCACACAGTGGAAGTGACTGTTAATGTGCCGAACTTGAAAATAAATGTCAAATTCAAGGATTTAATCCACAGTCAGTCGTAAAGTATTTAAATCAAGCTCTGTGTCAGTGTGAGTGTTCGTTCTTCGTACTTCCTTTATCAATGAACTCTGATCTCAGTGAAACAAAAGTGAAGACCTGGTTAAACAGATTCCTGGAATATGACTAGTGTGTATAAATAACAAGTGTGTGTGTGTGTGTGTGTGTGTGTGTGTGTGTGTGTGTGTGTGTGTGTGTGTGTGTGTGTGTGTGTGTGTGTGTGTGTGTGTGTGTGTGTGTGTGTGCGTGCGTGTGTGTGTGTGTGTGTGTTACCCTTGTCCATCAGTGTGAGTTTGCAGCCTGTTGCCATGAAAACAGGGTTCAGGTCTGATATGGGGCTGGCAGTCATGATGTTTCCTCCAACAGCCTGAAAAAACACATAATCACAAAGTTCTTACACATACATGTAACGTAGATAAAAATAAATCAGAATAATAATCGACATATTGTCCAAAAGTTTGATATTTAAGCACGGAACAGGACGCACCGCTACGTTGCGTATCTGCATCCCAGCAAACCAGCGCAACTGCTCCAGGACCGCCAGGAAGACTTTGGTCTGATGAAGGGGAAGAGTCTCCACCGCCTCCCTTAGCACTGCCCCCATGTGGCTGAGGGTGCATGCTGCACCAAACACTATACCTAAACCAACAGGAAATAAAAAAGCTGTTCGTCTTGTTTTGATCTCAGGTTTAGCAATGCTAGCACAAAGTCGAGAGTTGTGCTCACAATGATTTTGACAAAGACTGTAGGATGAGGTTAAAATACTTAAAGTCTTAGTGGGCTGACTCGTAATCATCATTTAGCGCCTCCAGCAGGTCA
>KV751384.1:1462742-1473663 GCA_001698575.1 Mola mola | reverse complement strand
TATATATATATATATATTTATATAGTAAATCTGCTGCTAACTATGTAAAGGTAAATGCATGCTAACAGCACTACTGAGGACATTCTAGTGTTATAATTTGGATATGAAACAGCTCGTTCACGTAGTTTGGCACACTTGATGCCGCTCGACAATGCTAAAGCAGTTCTGATGCTAATCTATAGTTTTTCTTCTTCTCTATCAGGCTGTGGTTCATTCGCAGTACCAGTACCAGCCGATGATGAAATAAAGTACGTGAAAATATCGTGTTCTGCCCTGAAACTGAACAAATAGACCAAATAAAAAGTGAAATTGTGGTAATGGCGTGCTAACAAGCTAACATTAGCACTGAGGACACAGAACTCATCACTTACTTATTACTTTATGAGTAATAAGTAAGTTGAACATTTAATTGTCTGAACTTATTTTCCAGCTACAGCCTCCAGTACTTAAAATATATTTTTGTTTTATTCTTGAGATTTAGACCCGAGAAATAAAGAAATTAGCTGCTACTATCCCTGGAATAACAGGGATGGTTATGACCTAAAATGGGTCAACTTCCAGAATCGTATCGCATCGTCCTTAGTTGTTTCAGTATTTAGTACTCACCCTCCTCGCTGTGAGTCACTGAGTTCAGCTCAGGAACGAAGGCTGGCGCTAAAATGACCAGGTACACCATGTTCTTAAACTTCACTTCGATGCCTAAATGTGCACACGTGGGGTAAGTAAACACTTACTGACTGACCGACTGAATGAATGATTATGTGCTGTTAAGTTAAGTGTCGGCGAGGAGAGACTGACCCACTTCAGTGTTTCCCACCACGACTCGGGCATTCGGATGTTCCCATTTCAGACGGAGAAACTCGTCCAGACTGTTGGGCTGCAGCCACACCGCCCTCTCACCGTGGAACCTCAGTGAACCTGACCTTTGACCCTTGGTGAGAGACTAGATGGGAGGGAGGAGACACAAAACAACAGCATTCAGACTGTTGTTCAGGTGTAAGGAGAAGACGCATAATTTTGCCACAGAGCCAAATGGGAAAATTAACCCTATTGAAAGTTTTCTGAATTAAATAAACTAGTCCACCTTATGCTGCAGCATGGCGAGGTGTAACATTGGAATAATTCTGCCATGTAAGTTTAAACCGGACAAAAATTACCAAGAGAGGTTCAAAAAGGCTCAGTTCGTTTCCACACCACCCACGCAACTCATCAGGATCTCCGTATGGTAATGTGCCGACATCAGAGTCAAGGTGAAACCGTTTTATAGTGAATCTAAACTCATGTGTCTAACGATCAGCCACAACATTAAAACCACTGACAGATAAGGTGAATGACTCTGACCATGGATACAACGTTCTAATGTAAAATCTGGCAATTATGTAGATGTTCGTTGATCCCCAGGGGTCAAATGTGAGTCACTCATACTGTAAGTCTAGATAGTAATTTTTCAGGCATGTGCCAGGGATAATTGGAATTTTGAGGCACTTTTGTAGTGGCACATTCGGTCCTTCTGGGGGACCCGTGTCATTAAGGTGTGTTGGCACCATGGGGGAGGAAATGGTTTGTGTCAAGGATCAGGGGTTTCCCAGCAAAATATTGCACTGAGATGTTATTCACTCCAACGGTGAATAACAGTGGTTTTCAGTGGCGAGTCTGCGTATATTCTCTTAGTTATTTCATTTTAATGACTTAAAATCACGTATTTAGGCACTTAATAGAGCCAGGACATCATGTTTTTGTGCATGCTATTTACCAGCTCAGGAGGGAAGATGATCTCCTGTGTGGAGTCAAAGGGCGCAAAGTCTGCTGCGTTGAAAAGAGACTTGGCTTCCTGTGAATATACAAAAAAGTTAATGATAAGATACATTAACTGTGCTTAGAAATGGTTCATCCAAAAGATTACTAACATCTGTGTCTTCGTTTAAACTTTTCTCAGCTTCTCCGTTCCCACTGGCCATACAGCAGCCGTTGTCCCGCCCCCTGTCACCACAGCAGCCACCCTCCTCGAAGATAAAACGCACATTAATGTGAGTTCTTCAACAAACAGACAAAGCCATCTGGATAAGACATTAGACAAAAAATTATATATGTGTGTGTGTATCTTGAATTAAGGTTCTTGAGTAACCAGGTCATGATTTCATTTCCCAATTCTTTAATTGGGACCCTTTCAAAACAAGGAAATATTTCAAGTAGTTGCTTTGGACCAAACCTCTACAAAAAATTATAATTAAGTAAAAATGAGTAAGTGAATGCAATTGAAGATTCAAAAGAAGTTGTTTCAGTGACTGAATTTGATTACTAATGTCTGATGTCCTGTGAATCTGACCGCGGGTGTCTCACCAAAGTAAAAGTCTTGTAACCCTCCAGTATGGGTCTGTATCCGGTGCAACGACACAAATTTCCTGGAAAAAAAATAAAAGAATAAAAACTTAGTTCGCGCTGTGTCGTCACAGAATCATGTCGTCGACATTTCTCTCTACGACGTAAACCAAAAGTGTCTGCGAGTACCGTGGAAGGCTTCCTCCACGTCGGCCATCTTGGGCGTGGGGTTGTTCCTCAGCAGAGCGTACATGGACATGACGATCCCCGGGGTACAGAAACCGCACTGAGAGCCGTGAGCCCTCGCTATTCGCTCCTGAAACACACTTATAATGACTCCTCCTGGAACGAAACGCGCTAAAATACACACAAAAGCGCACCGAGAAGTAGATGTCGTGTTTTTGCCTGTTTTTCGTGGCATTCTGCTGCCCTGTAACGGCCAAAACAATCAAGTTTATCAGTAACACTTCATAATGTGGTGCGCAATTTTACCTTAGTTACCTTAGTAATATGAGGAATTGTTTTATCACGTTTCACAGACGAACTCATGATTAGACAACATTAAAGGAGTTAATGACTATGGAATGATTAGCTGATAAGGAACAAACTCTTTTGTTTGTAATTCTTCTGTTTTTAGTATTTTCTTTATACGCGGACAAGAATTTTTTTTTTTTCGACTGGTCAGCGCTCGGCCGACTTCATCTGAACTGTCACGTGATGTTGCTCTGGGGCATGGCCACGCCCACATACCAACATCACATCGCTTTGGAGGACGTCTGCAGAGCGCGGAGTGGTTGAAACATGTCAGGTACAAGAAAAGACACCTTAACTGTTCTTGTCTGCCCACAACATGAACCTGTTTGGACTTATTGTTAATTAACAGTTTATTCTGAATAATTAAGTAATAATTACTTCTCTATAACTTACTTAAGAAACCAAAGTCCCTCGGTTCAGCCTGCATGTCTAAAAGTCACTTTTAACTTCTAATAATTTAGTAATTAATGGTTATGCAATGACTAAACAGCTAATAATCAGCAGGATGTATCAACGTAAAAGAGTAAGTAATGATTAATTAATTAGTAATTAATGGGAAAAAGATACCATATGAATTAACTGCTTGCTGCCGGCTTCCCAGTTACCTGTACGGGATGTAGTTTTCTGGCCACGCTTCCGATGCCCTCCACTGTCGTCACGGCGACAAGGTGCAAGGAGCAGAGGGGCGCCAGGCAGGCATTGACGGCGTAGTGACTGGACCGGAGTTAAAGGCCGTGAGTCTGTTTATGACCAGGATGGGCAGCGGATGTCAGATGAGAGCACATGACCACGGAGCGGCAACACGGCTCGTCAACGCATGCGCACGCGCACACACACACACACACACACACACCACATACTGTCCTACATTTGAGGATACTGCAGCCGCTGGGTGTGAGGTTGGTATCTGGACAGCATGACGGTGCAGGCCCCGCAGCCGCCCTCAGCGCAGCCCAGCTTGGTTCCTGTTAAACCCACTAAACACACACACACACACACACACACACACACACACACACACACAGTTTACACAATCAGTGACACGTGATCACCTCCGTCACGCTGCCTCACCGTGTTCTCCACACTGTCACCCACTAATGAGTCAACAACACAAACAGGTAGTCCTTCACGCGTTCTACTAAACCGTTCGCTGAATTACAATTGTCATGAATCGGGGAATATTTTAAGAAGTTCGCATCGCAATCCGTTTCTTGCAGGACACTTAGGACAGTTAACGGGAAGGAGTGACTTGCTAAAGGCTCGTTTATGCTCCCTTTACGTACGTAAATAAATATGTCTTGAATGGATGTTAAGCAGTTAATCCACCAGCGGGCAGCCCACGGTCGAAAGTTTATGCCAACAACAAATTCAGAAGTCAAAGACGACAACAACAAACCATGTGATTGTGGAAACCATTAAAAACTCGCCTAATCTTTCCTCAAACAGTTCGGCCACCTTTAAAGTTTCGTCTTCGTGTCCCACTAGAGCTAAAGATGGAAGAGTGACGGACACACTGCCCCCACGGTTTCCGGTGGTACTGAAGGCTCCACAAGTGAGCACGTTTTGAGCCATTTGGCTTGCCATACACGGTCATCATCACTGGGCACCTGGAGGTCCTCAAGGTGTCCAGGAAAACCCTGCTGCTCCCTCCAGAAACAACTCTTACAGCCGTCACGGCTGTTTTACAGTTTATTGAGACAACCGAGTCTCTCCCAAACTCCCTTCGTCGTGTTTGATGATGAACCACACACGGTTTCATAAAACACTCGAGCCGTGAAAACTGGAGAAAACAGTTGTAAAACCTTTTAAATGTGTGTGTGTGTGTGTGTGTGTGTTTACTTTGATCAACCTCGCGCGCGTTATTGATCGTGCCAGAGGGCGCGTGCGCGCTCCGGCCTGCGCCGATTGCGCAATAAGCATCACCCAAATCCTCACAAACAAATAAATAAAATAAATGATCAGAAGTTCATGCGACACAGGTGACGGACAGACGGAGAGAAACCTACGTTTCCTCCGCAGGTACGTCAGCAGGGACGTCTCCGGGTCCGCATTTCTCTCCACAATCTGCAACAAACCGCATAAAAAAAAAAGAAACAGTTTTTAACGCGTCCAACCTGCCGCTGCTGCTGAGACCAGTTTCATGTTTGAATTCAACAGGCCAAACAACAGCAATGACACCTGTAAGATCTATTAAAACTGTGCCACTGTGGGTGATTAATGTTGTGTCGATTTAACACGTTGTATAAAGTCGCTGTAATAATAATTGTGCAAAATTCTGTTTTGTTTAATGACAAAAAATAAATAAAAAAACATCGAATTTGGTATTTTTTACTGTTTATCAAACTGGTTTTAATGGTTTATTACATCTGGAGGCAACACGGTTGAAATATCTTCCTTTATCATTCTTTTTCTTGCCTGTTTTCCTTGAAATCCTCTGTTTGCACTCTTGCGTGACTTTCAAATTGGCTCGAAGTTGGCGTTTTGTTCCACATTCTCTGGTCTCATGATGATCTGCAGGCTTCATATCTCGGATCATGCACATTTCTTTGCCAAGCTAAGTTTCATCCTGTACTATTTCTCCAGTAACTTGTGTTCTGAAGTCAACACGTGCGGGAAAACGGAAGTTTCACGGAACTCCATTCAACATTTCGCTCATTTAAATTGGACGCGCGTTTTTGTTTTTGTTTTTGTTTTTTTGTTTTGTTTTTTACCTTCCTGCCGTTCACGAAGAAGATGAGCTCGTCAGAGCCGGACCCGGACCGGGTCTGCAGATCGGCCTCGGTGCCGTTCATGTCCCTCGTGCTGGCTGCGTCCTCTGCGTCCTTGTCGTGTCGGACGTGAACGTTCCGGAGCGTCGCTGGCCGGCGGGGTGGGTCCCTGCGCGCAGAGGTGTGTCCTGCGGGGACCAGGGCCCCCCGGAACCACCGGGGGGCCCATGAGGAAACAAGTCATTATAAGGATGAATGTGAGCAAAATAACCATTTACTCTCTCAAAATGATGATGACATTTCAGAACATTCGTGTCTCTGATTGCACAGTTTTTTACCCAGAATGACTCCATTTCTCAACGTTTGGACTGATGTCACATGATCACGACAAAAACCGTCCCAGTGCTTTGACTTAAATGTTAGAATTTGGATTTTAATTCTCCAAGTAATGACTGATTGTGTCCCCCCCCAAAAATGAAACATTGTCTCCATATTTTGACTCAATGAGAAAATGGATCAATATTTTAGTTCTCACAACGATGACCCAGTTATGTCCACATAAATACATATTTCTCCATATTCTGAACCAGCAGTTCAAAATAATCACCTGCTGATGACTTAGTGTCATAAAATCCTGGTTTCATATGTTTTGAGATACCCTTTTGAAAAGTCAAAATTCTGCAAAAGTTTAAATTTAACGTGTTTCCACTGTTATCAGCAACTCATGGTGGATGCTGTGCTTTTGTCTGCTCAGAGAACCTGTTTCTGCTGTAGACGATGGCTGAAGGTCAACGCCGGAGCATCTCGCTCATGGAGGCCTCGACACGAGAAGCACCTGATCCACCCAGGTGGTTTCCCGAAGCCGGCGTGATGAGTCGCCCTGAGCTGCGGTCAGAGGAGACTCATGTGACGCCTGGTCTGCCTCTAAACAGGTGTGACATCGGCTCTCAGTCGCGGCAATTTCTTCAACTTGCAAAGACACAAGCTTGTTTCTTCTCCTCCGTCTTAGTTTACAGATGCTCACGGATCTTGTTTACAAAAACCTGCGTTGACCTGGTTGTGTATATTTCATGCTAACTCTAAACATTAGCGTTACAGGCTAACATGAGCTAGCTGCTAAAGACATGTTTTCTGAGGGAAATGACGGCCCGGTTTTTAAATTTATTCCTATCACTGAATAAAACAATCCACCCTCTCATTCATGTTTTAATCCAGCTGGATTATATATCATATTCAAAGATTATGTTTAAGAAACACATATTTTGCAGTCAGAAATAAATATTTGTTATATTTTTTTGATTGTTTATTGTATATTGTGAGCACCGGGGCCGTTTATCTACACATACAGATTAACCGTCATTTGGATCATCGTTTTGTACGAAGTCTGTGGATATTTTTGAATGTTGTACATTGTTCATATTTGTTGTTATTTGGATTTTGTCATTTTGTATTTCTTAAACTTTGATCTGCTTATTTTATCATATTATTTATTTTCTTAAATAGAGAAACAAAAGCTATGAATAAGCCTTTTTTTTCTCCTTTTGGTCGAACGACGGCGCGGTTTTTATTTCTGGTTCGTCTGCGTGAAGAAAAAGAAAATGATTTGACGGCTCGTACACTGTGATCCTGAAGTGCCGGGCGCGACCTTTGACCCCTGACGACGCAGGTGACTATGCCCTCTCTCAGGCCAATCATTCACAGCGAGGCCTCTTCGCCGCGGGAGCGAAGGTCACCTCACACCAAGCGGCGCTGTTGGTATGACTCAGCAGCGAACCGACGCATTGACGCACGATGAGGCGCAGGAAAACAACAGCAAATAAATAAACAAACAATCTTAATAAAATAGCCGTTTATGATTCAACAGAAAATGGGAAAATATAACGCCAATAAATACTATTACAAATACATAAACAAGAATCAGAAATAATGATGAAAGGGAGATGGATCATTTTGAATATGAGCTAGTGCATCTCAAAAAAGTAGGATATCTTGGAAAATTTCATTTTTCTGTAATTTAATTGAAAAACTTTAATACATTCTAGGAAATGTTTTTGTTTTTTGAGCCAGAAGCCATAATTATCAAAATTAATCAAAATGCGTGAAACTAAGCAGGAAAACTTTAAAATAAATGTTCACTTTCTTAAAATAACACTGAAAAATCACAATGTTGTAATTTTTTAGATGCAGTAGCCTGTGAAAAGTGATGAAGACAATTATTCTTTGTATTATATACCAAAAATTATGATATAATAACATACATAACATTAATGTGGCCCAGAACAGATGCAAAAGAAAAAGACGTAGTTTAGTGTCTGAACTGTGCGCAACAATTAGCCGTAAATATAAAAACATAAAACATTGAAATATTAAGCATAATTTCGACTGCGTCAGAAATGTTTAAGCTGGGCCGTTCTGCTCCACACCAAAGCCGAGTCACTCATTCGTTCATGTGATGTCCTTTGCGGGACGAAACCGATTGGATTTGCCAGCAGAGCCGGAATGAATCGGCATGTTCTGCATTTGGGTGGTTTGAGTCTTCAAAAACGAGTGAAACGCAGCCAAGGTTTTGTTTGATTTGAATCGATGAGTAGCTGGAAAATGTTTGATTTGGTGTCGGGTGCAGCTGGTGATGCAGTAAGATGATGTCATGTGACCAGGCTGCTGGGGGTAGTAATGTGTCACTGAAGAGTTGTAGATCTCAGGACTTAACTTTAAGCATCAATTATCTGTTTGTAAATGCTTATTACTGCATTGACTAATGTTAATTAATGTATTGTTATGTGTTACATACATCCGCTCCTTTATCCTTTGATCTTCCCTCTTTATTTATTCATTAATTTTTTTGGTTATTGCTCACGTTTAGGCATATTTCTATAAACTGGTACGTTCTGATATGTTTGTATAACTCGCTGCTTCTTTTCTCAGTTCAAGTACCGAACGGAAGTGAAACAGGGACAACAGGGAGTGTTTGTTTCCTAGTATCAAATTCAAACAAAAATTCAAGACTAGTTTTTTTCCTCTGTAATCAGAGTTAAGGGCCAGTGTGGGCGTGTTTGTGGGGGGAACAGAGGCGATGAGGACGTGTTAAGGAAGATACCTGGAGAGAACGAAAGAGAGTCGACAGGAATACAAAGAGATGCGATGGAAGGAGAAGAAGGAGGTGGAAAAGGCTAAACAGAAGGCGTCTGATGAGCTGCATGAGAGGTTGGACACTAATGAAGGAGAGAAGGATCTGTATCGTCTTGTGAAGCAGAAGGATCGAGCTGAGAAAGATGTGCAGCAGGTTCAGGTGATTAAGGACACGGATGAAAATGTACTAACAAGTGAGGAGAGCGTGCTGAGAACATGGAAGGAGACCTTTGAGGAGATGATGAAGAAAATGAGAGGGAAATGAGGGTGGAGGAGGTGGAACCTGTGGAACAGGAAGTTGAAAGGAACAGTAAAGATGTTTTGAACAGGATGAAGAATGTAAAGGAAGTTGGTCCTGATGACACACCGGTAGAGCTATGGAGGTGTCCAGGAGAGAGAGCAGTGGAGGTTTTACCGAAACTGTTCAACATGATCTTGGACATTGAAAAGATGCCTGAGGAAAGGAGGAAAAGTGTTCTGGTACTGATGTTTGTCTCTGTGGATCCAGAGAAAGTCCACGACAGGGTCCCCAGGGAGGAATTGTGGTTCGAGTGTGAGGGAGTCTGGGGAACCTCAAAATCAAGGACTTTCAAATCAACACTCACAAGCTGCTAATGAACCAAAAAATTAAAAGAAAAATCAACTCTGCACACATTTATGGATTTAAAGGACCAGTCCACTGTTTTCATCACTCTTATTTTCCCTAATCACTTGTCATGGACAAATGAAAACCATTTTATCCGCCCACATTCATCACTTGCACATGAAGTCCAAACATCCAGGATACGAGCACTGGCGCACGTTATGGTGTCGACTTTCCATCCAAAACCTAAATGAGCAGATGTCAGTCGTGATGTTTTCCCACCGTTGTTATAGCTAACTACCTAGCTACGAACTACCTAAACTGATGATTTAACTTGGCTTTGAGGGTTTTTTCCCCATCCACCCACATAGAGATGGAGGAGCTTCCTGCAGCCAGTCACTAGGGGTCATCAAAACGTTCACGGTCCATCTTTAAGTAAAGTCAGTGTTTGTACACGGTAAACAACAGAGACAGTAAATATGTTCATCTTACATGGCTTCAAAATGTTACTTTATCAAATTGTTTGAACTCCGTTTGGCTGCTCAAACGCGTCATGGCGGTCGGGGCGAGGACGTAAAATGGCTCATCGGAACATCAGGTGACGGACGCGTTATTAGAGCAGATCTTTTTTTGTTTGGAAACCAGAGGATGTAAAGTCTAAAACTACCTAATTTATTGGTAAAAACGGCCAATAAACAATATCATCCCCGACCAAAATACCATCTTTCAATGAAAACTCTGTTCACGCTCTGTCTTTGGAAACACCTCCACCTGCTGGGCAATCCATGCAATAACATCTAAAATTCGTCATGGTTCAACATCAGGTTTTGGTCCAGAATTCTGACTGACCTTCCATCCCAGTCAGGTGGATCAGATCAGAAAGTATTTATGGTACACGGCCACAAAAATAAACAAAACAACGTTTGGATTTCAGCCCACAGGCGTCCGATGATTTCTCCTACGACGCCTCCAGCGGGTGGAATCCTCCGTTCTCCTCCATCAGTTTCTCCCTCTTCCTGGCCTGAACCAGACCGTAGACCACAGCTCCCAGCGTGTTCCTGTTCAGGCTTAAGCCCCGCCCACAGCCCCGCTCCATGAAACTGGATCGCTCCTCCCGACTGCTCACAAAAAACGTGCGAACCTGAACAAAAGAAACACGGATGTGACCTACTTTTAATGCTGGATTGTCTGTACCATCATGGGTCTTTATTATTATTAATACGGTACATTATTGTTACATAAACTGCTTATACATTGATATGTTGCTAAATCGAAACTCACCTTTCCGTGTCGTTCACTGATGCCTTTGACGTAAACGTTCCCTCTGAGCTGTCGTAGGAAGCCTCGCTCCACCAGGATGAAGCTGGTAGATTCTGGGACCTGACAGGGGGAGGAGTTAGACTCTAAACGCCATGTAAACGTCCTATGAACACAGGGGGAAGGGGGCGGGGTTTCACCTGGATCCTCCCACTCACTCCGGTGCTCTGCATGCGGCTGGCCATGTTCACAGTCACCCCCCAGATGTCGTACTGAGGTTTGGTGGCGCCGATCACGCCGGCAATCACTGGGCCGTGAGCGATGCCTGCCGGTGATGTCAGAAGTCACAATATTATATATATTACATATAAATATTGATTTTTGTTTTAAA
>KV751384.1:1425992-1454544 GCA_001698575.1 Mola mola | reverse complement strand
TATTATGTATTTTATATGTATGTATATTTATATATTTTTTGCAATGTTTTTATTTCTTTTACATCTCAGTGTTTATATGTAGAATTATTTACCTTTTCCTGTTTGTATTGTTTGTAATTTTTTTTAGAAAAAAAAATACATCAGGTTTATTAGAATGAACAACCCTTACAGTGAATTTGTTGAATGCACGGTCGTTTTGTTACTGTGTGCAGTTGTTTGTGCGTGTTTACTTGAACGTGTCCTGCAGGGAAGGAACGACGACGCCCCTCACGCTCGACCCCCCCGACACAAAGAAATCGCCGTCGCTCAGTGACTCCTGCTTCCCACGAGGTGGCGCTGTGATCCTGGGTGTCGTCGGGTGGAGGCGTGCAGCCGACGAGCGCAGCTTCTGCCAGGATGCGCCACGCGACGCTTTATTCCGGATCTGCCTGCGGATTATAGGGGCGGGGCGGGGCGGAAACCAACGCTCACTTCCTGTCTCCATCCAGGGATCCTGGGATACCTGCTATTTTTGAACATCCCACAACTTTTCAATTATCGTTTTTCAGATCCCAACTTCCTCAACTCCACAATAAGCATGTTTATGCTGTTGACGCGACACTTTCACAAACAGCGATTAAACATCACATTACTGGACGACATCAGCTTCGCTACCTGTTGAAGTCAGCGATGTAGGCGTCGGTGACCACGATGCGGTGCCTGACCCTCAGGTGGTGCTGGTCGATGATGTTTCTGACGGCGCTGCGCCACAGCAGCGTCTTCCTCCTCAGGCCGGGGGCGGGGCTTACGTTTGCGCTGAAGGTGATGTCGCTGGTGTGTTGCGCCGCTTGGCAGTTGCCATTCTCCAGCATGTCGCGGTCCCGGTCCATGGTCATGACCCCTGTGACCTCACCTCACCTGCAACATGGATGGTGCAAGAAGATGGGACATTTTAATTTGCAAGACCTTAATTAAGGCTTAATTAATGTTTAATTAGGGTTAATTAAGCTAACATTGGCCGACACAAAGTAACATTTAAGATGTCAAACCGTTTTGGTACGAAGCATCTCGGGCAGGAAGGGGTGAACTTTTAGGACGGACTTTGATGACAAAAACCATCAAAAAGCAACTGGATGAATTAAACATCATCTCTGCTGCATTAATTAAGAATATTAAATTAATCTCCTGTGACGGCTTGATTCGGACCTCTTACTGTACCGTGACATTGGCTGTGTTCACTTGATGAGATTAAGTCCAGCGTCACTCAGCGGGACACTTGGCCTGACCGCATGGCGCATGGCCCGGGTCAGAACCAGGTTTGAGGGCTAATCCAATCAGGTAAGAGCTCTGGGACGCGCTGGGCTCCTGACAAGAGCAGAGCAGGAAGTGTCCGGAAGGATCAACAGAAGAAAATGGTCTTATTCCGTATTCATTTCTGGAGTTCATCTGGATCATATGGTGGCACCTGGAATGTAAATGGCACAATTGGTGCCAGCGTGTCGCCCTGACTTTACAAATCTGTTTTTGCAGTTTTCAATAATGGCGGCAGATTTAACATTACAATTCTACATCATATTTCAAATATAATGGGTCCTCAGTTGATTTTAGACAGAAAAAAAAGCAGCTCCATATTTGTAGTAAATGAACACTGACTTTGTCGGCGGATATCCGAGACACAAGATAACTAATTCGTTAAGTTAGCCACTTAAGCTCCTGTCTTGTCCAGAAATTGAACGTGATTTGTTGATTTGTGATCTCACTCATTTTAGAGGGGTTATAAAAATGATTTCTACATACGTTTCACCATGCTAACAGATGGAGGCCAAAGCTACGGATTAATGCTGAGCAAACTGAGTCTGATGCTAACGAGTTCAAGGTGAAAGTCGTGTGTTAAGGACTCACTCGTCTCAGCATTTTGAGAATAAGACATATGTTTACATTAGGCAATTAATGCAAAGGCGGACGTTGCCAACTGGACTTTTGGCACGCCAATAGATACACACATACACGCCATGTTGATAGCGTACTGGTTGCAGGTACAGGCACAGCTTCTGATTGGCCAACACGGCTTTACAGTTACAGACTAACATTTACACTGTGGGAAACATGAATTGAATTATTCATATTTGTGTGTGTGTGCTGGACCTACTGCAGGTTGCCTGCTGCTCAGATGAAGAAGCCTGTGGTAACACTGTCAAGC
Organism: Mola mola; assembly: GCA_001698575.1. Classification (NCBI taxonomy): domain Eukaryota; kingdom Metazoa; phylum Chordata; class Actinopteri; order Tetraodontiformes; family Molidae; genus Mola; species Mola mola. Next base: position 1,452,365 of record KV751384.1, on the reverse strand, counting down.
CCCAGTCACGACTCTTCCTTACTTTGCTTCTTCTTGCATACTGCACATTTTTTCTTGTCAGCATTCTTCTTCTGCGACCCCTTTTTGTCTCCTCTCACAACTTGTTTCGTCATTTTTTTGTTTTGTCTTTTCATCTTCACGCGTTTCGTCTCTCTCTCTCAGGGCTCCTCTTTGTCCTTTATTGTCCTCATTTTTTGCTAAGTTCAGCTTTCATGCAGTTTTCTATAAAGATTGAAAAGGCAGTTTGATATTTCCTTTGTTGGGTTCATTCCTTGAAGAAAAGTGAAAAACTGAAAAAGTTCCTAAAGAGAAATAAAGATGTTTTTACGCTCTCTCTCTCACTCTCTCTGTACAGTGTGGAGTCGTGTTTAATTTCCCTCCTGAGATTAACCACGAGGAGTCCAAAAGAAGCGCGGCTCAGCACTTAATGAAACTCTCTGAAAAATGAGGGAAAGATGGACAGCGGACAGGACGAAGACACTCAGATGAAGCACAGAGAGAGCGGTAGATGGAAGTGAAGGTTAATCCCTGAAACAGAGACAAATGGGACAGATTAACTGTGTGTCTGCGTATGTGTTCAGGTCCCTGATGGGATTGGCAAATTTACAAAAAGGTCACACTGAGTCTGAACTAGGTGTGTTTTTAGCGTTTAAAGCAGATGAAGCGCAACAAAGACAAAACAAAAAGTCTGGCTACACTGAATAAATCATGTTAATCAGAAGAAGAAAGTATAAAAAACTACTATATAAAAATGGGGGGAAAAAAATCAGAATATTTCTGCTTGTTCTTTACAAAACATCCTCATAAAAAGTGTCCTCACGTTTCAAAATGTGGTCACATCGCTTAATTTCTTTGAAGAATGTACCAAATTACAATAAAAATCCCCAACTTGATATTTTTTTCCCCAAAACATAATATCATCATTTCTTAAAAAATATGACACCGGTCCCCACACAGATAGCTCTACAAGAACACTCACACAAGGAGCAAATCGTTTTTGTTGATTTTATTATTTCAATCCAGTTCGACGTGCATTTACAAGAACCACAGTGAGAACACTCACATACGCTCACACATTCAAATTCTGGCCACGTGACTTCAACCACGTCTTCCCGGGATAAAACTGCACTTGTGTGATTGCGACCGTAAAGGTTCGGTGACAGGAAACGCATCATCAGCACACATGGCGATGACGTGTTTTCAGCTGTGTTTTCAGTGTGACAGACGTGGCGCTCACCGGGTCGGCCGTTTAAACTGTAACAAAATGACGTGCTAATTAGGTTTAAACAGTCACACGTTCCATCCAGTCCAGCGTGTTTTACCTCTCACTTCCTGTTGGGAGTGGCCGAACTCATAAAACTTAACATGTCAAAAGATTAAGCTCAAGAAAAAAATCCCCAAATTCAAAAGTTTCCCATATGTTAACACTGAATATCATGATAGACGACTTGAGAAAGTAAAATATCTTGTTTGCTCCCTTGTGATTGGCTCCAGCGTAGCTCAACACTTTAAACCCCTCCCCCTCCACGTCAACACACGAGACCTAATTAAAAACGTTCTATTCCTCGTTTCAAAGTGGCTTTTTTCACTCTGATGTTCGTTCGAGTGTTCATTATTCAGATCAGTTTGTTTTCCATTAGAAACGTGACGCTACAAATAGGCGATGAAACGTGACATCACCGAAACAAGATGGCCGCGCTCGGAGGTGGTGGAGATGCGCTGTCCAATGAGATGGAGCCAAATGAATAAACCCAGAAAAATTACATTAGATTAACACGCGTCAGTTCAGGATTCACATTTCTAACATTAAACTATCGTCACATAATCATGCTGTCATTTATCTCTTCACACTATCCAACACTTAATGCTGCAAATACACACGTGGACGACTGTTGTAAACAGTTTAAAGTTACAATGAAAATGTTCTTGTTCACGTGGAAGAACTTCGTGAACAGACGCAGATCGTTGTAGATCGCGTGGAGGCATTCGATATTTGCCAAGAGGGTTAATTATGTCACCTCCATCACCTGATGGTAAACGAGTCATTTTATCATTTAAATGGTTGAATTGGAACTTTTCAAGAGGAAAAATTCTGAGGTATCGAATTCCTCAAGGGTCAAAAATCACCTGAGTGAACAAATGATACATTTTTGAATGAAATCACCTCAAATTTGTTCATTTTAGGGCAAAATTCGCCACACGAGGCAACAACTGAGTTATTCAAGGGAACAAAGGACGTCATTTATATCATGAGGGAACAACTTAGGAGACAAAATGAACAAATTGATAGAAAAAACATCATCAATTCACCTCAGGGAACAAGTTAGCAATTCCAGTTATCAGATTTTGTTGGCAAAATATTAATCATGTCGGGCAAAAATGATGCATTTGAAAAAGAACTGAGAAATCAGCGATATCGTATAAACAACACGAATGAGCAAAAATCGCTAATTGCTACAAAAAGGAAGTGATGAAAAACAGAAAAAAATCAGTCACTTCAGGGAACAAATTAGGAATTAACGTCACCATAAATTGAAGGAAAAATTGGACACGAGGGCAGAAATTAGCGAAATGAACAAATCAGAAAATCAGAGACACAAACTGACCTCTTGGTTTACTTTCAACCAATCGTTGTCAAGATGCTTTTATAACTGGAGGACAGCGTGTCTCTAGGGGACGTTCAGGGAAATACAGTTTACAAGTTTGGCAACATGGACAAAATGAATGTTCAAGATTACTCTGAATATTGAAAGATGAATTTTGAATGTCCTCTTCATTTGGCTGAGGAGGTGGAGAAGGAGGTGGAGAAGACTTTGTGCAGTATTAGCTGAAATATTCTGAAATGGTTTCACCCAGAACACAGATTAAATTTAATAGATGACATTTATAACACTGGTTTGTAACCTTACTGGCTGGATTTAAAGCTAAAGGTTTGTTAATTTAACGTGTTTCACCTGTTGGCCTGAACATCATAATAATTTCCAGTCTGTGTTTTTTACCACATCTCAGCCATTCTTACCCTCGGCTGTGCAGAAAGTCTTTTAAAACACAGAACTGAACACTGAACATACAGGAAGCTGTTTTATGTGCACATTATAAAACAAAATCAGGCTAATGTGCGTCCATGAGTTTAACTCTGAACAACACGTCAGCATGCCGAAGAGGAAGATGATCATGTGAAACAAATATGACACGTTGTGATTTTCTTACAATTTTTTAAAATACTATAAATTAACTCTTATGGCTTCTCAAGTTGGAGGCTTTCCTCGTTAAAATTGCAACATTTTCTCAAATGTAACAGAAATTTTGTTCATATTTCTTATTTTTTGTGGAAATTTTGAACATATATTCCTCTGATTGCTACTTTTTCCCCTCATTCTTTTCATTCAGGATTTAATTTTCACTTGACTGAAACTTCTTTTCTTCTTAAGTCAATTGTGACATTTTTAATCCTTTTTAAAAGCTGCAACCTCTAATTCCACTTTTTTATTACACTTGTTTTCGTCATTTGACGGAAACTGAACATTTTAAACCTTTGAATTTTCTAAACTTGAAGTAAATAAGAAAATTGAGAACTTGAAATTAAATTTTATGTGTCAATTTTAGTGGATTCTTAGAATTATACGACGGGCACGTAATTTTGAAAAAACTGAAGACTTAAAACTTCATCTCATAATTCTGGTGTTTGGACACTTGTTTGTTCTTCATAACCGTAACCGTCATTATTTCTAACGAATCACCTTAATCTAAAATTTTCGATGTGACTGTTGAGATGAGATGATGTTTTGACCCTAATCACGTTCCATACACCCACACAAACAGATAGATAAATTGTAGTAAACAAGTTAATATTGGTCGTAAACCAGATGATGTGTTGGCACACAGCTGTGGCAAGCAACATAGCACACAAGACCTTTAGGCTGAAAACAAAACAAAACAAACAAACAAACAAACAAATAAATAAATAAATAAACACTCTGTGCCATTCTTCAGTCCATGTCTGATTGACAATGAGGTCCAAGTGCTCAAGTTCCAGGTGTGTGTGTGTGTTTGTTTTCCTGTTATTTAATGTTCTTCAGCAGTGAGGTGCGGGCGTTCACCACGGCCTTGAAGGCGTCTTCGCTGCCGGGGGCGACGCATTTGTCTGGGTGCAGCAAGACCGCCAACTTCCTGTACGCCTTGTTCACCTCCTCCCTGGAAACACACGTTTCATTTCTGTTTAGATGTACCAATATCCTGTTTATTTTTTATTTTAATTATAAATTTTGTTGGATCCATAATTGGTTTTTAATTTAGGCTCAGAGGTCATTTTTTACCGGAGCTACAAAAATCACAAAACTGTGGGAATATAAAACCTTTTACCATTGAGAAGAAAATGAGGTCACAGCTACAGATGAGACATTTAATATCTTTATCACACATCTATCTATGTCTAAAAATGACTAAATATAGTAAATAAAAATATTGTGAAAAACATCCAGTTATCTGTTTAATATTCCGCTGCTGTTTAAAGGGCCATTAAAACTAAATACAAATAAATCAAGAACATTTTCTATTATTTTAATATGCTTGTTAGTGCAACATTATAGCTTAGATTTAAGATATCAGTCGACCGCTCTCTGCTCACCGTGTGGCACCAGGTTTGACTCCCAGCATATCCCAGGAGTCTTTGCTGTTCCGGATGCGTCGGATGGTGTCAGCCTGCTCTTTGGTGAAGCCCACGCTGACATCTGACACCGGACGCTTCCCGCCGTTCTCGCACATGTCGGTGATGGACGAGAAGAATGACTGAGTACGAAAACACGAGACGTTCAAACCTGCGTCCTTCGGCGTGTGTGTGTGTGCGTGTGTTCGTACACACCTGAAACATTTCGTTGATGCCCTCGCCGCTCTGCGCTGACGTCTCGAAGTAATGAAACCCTCTGGACTCCGCCCACAGACGCCCCTCCCCCTCGTCCACGACCCGCCGCTTCGTCAGGTCCACCTGCACAGACGGAGGAAGCTCATATCGCACCTGCTCACGCAGACGTTCAACTGCAGTAGCAGGTTTCCACCTGCAGAGGGCAGTCACTGTGCACGCTAACCCTACCTGAACATAGTTATTTTTTTCAACATGTTTTTGTAGAACGTATAAAAAAACTACATTATGATGTTTGGATTTGGCCCCCGGTTGAAGATCCTCAGCTTTGTCCAATCAGAAGCAAACTGCTATGAAAACAGGAAGTGTATGTATCAGAACTTCCCAGAGTAGTTTTAGACATTTAAATACTTAGTTTCATCTCTGACTGCATTCATTGATAAGTGTTCTGTGTCACTGTGAGAGACAAATATGTGGTTATGCTAAGCTAACTGCTGCTAAGTCATGTTTCCAGCGTATGTTTTTTAACCAGACACTGCAGAACTTATGGCCTCGATATAGGAAGGATTTGTAATTTACTATTTTCAACGGGAGAAAATAAAAATCAGGTAGCGTCGACTCGAGCGGTCACTAAAATGACTTTATTTAACCTGACGGGGTTAAATAAAGCCGCCGACAGCAGTCTGACCTTGTTGGCGCAGACGATGAACACGATGCTGTCCATGTTGGCCTGAGAGCCCATTTCCTGTTTCATCTCCCCCAGCCAGCCGTCGAGAGCGTCGAAGCTCTCCCTCAGGCCCACGTCGTAGACCAGCAGCACCCCCTGACTGTCCTTGTAGAACTCGTTACGCACCTGAGAGGCAGAAATCCGCGGACGCATGAGGACGGAGGGAGAACCACAGCAGGTGGGCATGAGGGAAACTCTCCAGGACTCACCTCGTAGAAGAAAGGATGACCAGCCATGTCAAAGATGTTCACTTTGATTTCTCTATCACGAACCTGCACTCTGACAGAACACCAGAACATGTCTCTCACATGATGATATCAATCAAGAATAATCTGAAAATGATTAAAAGGATAACAGAAATCACATTATTGAGGAGCGCGAAGATTTTTTTTCCTACTTAGTGACGCCGTAGTCGATGCCAATGGTTGCCAGGTACTTGGGAACGAACCTCTTCTCGCAGTAGCGTTTGATAATGCAGCTCTGGAAAGTACAATGAAGATGACGATGATGATCATGGTCTAAAATTAAATCATCTCACATGGCAAATTTCTGTTAGAATAGCAGTCTTTTTAAGATGGAACTCTTTATTTCAGTTGGCTCTCAAGGTTTAACAAGATTGTGCCAATTTTAGGGAACAGGTGACAGGTTATATAAATTAATAAATAAAAGGCATAATTAACAGTGTAGACATGACTTCCAAGAACATTTTAGGATTTTTTAGATGGTTTTCTTCAGGAAAGGAGGTATCAGTCAAAGGTATATTCCTTTAAATCTGATACACAGATAAATTAAACCATATTTTGCTAATCATTATCATTATTATTGTTGTATGTAATTATGCACATTCGACATGTTATCATCTTCACCAAAGACCCTTTGACAATGAAAGTAACATCTGTATCAACTCACAAATATGCCGATTTATAGAGAACACATTTGCTTTTGAAAACCTAATATCGCTGATGTTGAACTGTGCATAAAATATCAGATGACAGTAAAAACGTTTAAAAGTAACTCATTTTGAAACGGAGTCTTGCACTGCAACGGAGAGCAGCAATCAGACCGAAGAGCATTTTAAAATGAAACCAAGAGCAAAACAAACGTTTATCCATGAAGCTAAGTCCTATTTTAATATCTGTTTTTAAATAAATGTACTGTTAAATTAGCTGGGGCTACAAAGAACGCTCGTTTAGGTGTATCGCAACGCGAGAACATGCGCTAAAATCTGCCTGATTTTATTATGGGGTTTGGTGTAAAATGAGATGAGAGTCACTTACCTTCCCAACCTCGGCGTTCCCGAGGCTAATCACCTTCACACGCAGAGATTTCTTACTGTCTCGTCGTTTCTGCGCGCTCGTTTCCATCTGGGCTTCTTTAAAATCCGCCTGTTTGCGGGGAAACTCTCTGGAAGATTCAGTGTTGACAGCCGCTGCTGTTGTCAGGTGCGCGGCTAACAGCGCTAACGGCTCGTTAGCAATGTGGCTAATAATTAGCACGCTCCTTTAAAATGAACCATTATTGTGACGATGACTGACGCTACGTTGTTTTAATTCGTCATTAACGTCAACGTTTTGGTTCGGCTGCCGTCCTAACAGGCGGCGGAGGCACGGCGAGCCTGCTAACCTCATAGCACACAGTGCTAACCAGCTGTTTGGGACCTGCGTCACCTTAGCCGCTCAGTCGTTTCAAAATAAAATGAAAGTCTGCGAACTCCTCAACAACAACCTTTATTGGAAGGGTATAAAGCACTACTTGACTAAAAGTTTTCTCCTAAAAAATTTTCTATTACAATTGAGGGTGTAACATGATAAATGACAAAAGACATGTTTGTTATGTTTGAAACTTATTTTGAAATAAATGAGTTAAGTCTGAAAGCTGTTTTTCTGTTTTTGTCCACCAGGCGGCATAAGAAGCACTTGTCACACGTGTCTGTTTTAATGTAAATTTAATACATTTTTGCAGTTCATTTTATCATCACAAGTACAGCTTCTAAAAATCATATAGACAAATATTCAAAACATGTCACCATAATAAGATTCAGCACAGAAGGATTCTCAGGTAGATATCAGCTCAACTAACAGATGAAAGATTTATTTATGCGTAGAGATGTACGTAACTGCCACGTGAAATGGAAACAAAACTAGAAAAGGACATTTAAAATGAAAGAGGGCAGAAGAGGGACTGTGATTAAATTATGACAGTAACTACGCAAGCAACTGACAGCTAACAAAACCAAAAAAAAAATGTTTTGAAATGAGGAAAAAAGGAAACTTGCAGCTGCACTGCTTGATTGTTAAATGTACAATACGATTTTAAAGCTTTATTATCTGTGTATGGAGGCCCAAAGTATCCAATGTTAAATAAATAAGACAGTGAGTACATATGAAATATGGAATTCATATAACTGGCTTTGCTACTACTGTGTTCAACTGTCCTGAAAAGTGAGCTGCGATTAAAAAAAATTTTGTTGCAAAACGAAGCAGGATGAAGAAAGTTTTCCTATTTAAAAACGGTCGTTTTGGTTTTTGTTGTTGATATGATCAATAAATTAATGATGTCTTATTTAATATTTAAACGCTGGCCTCCATGCAGCTCTCAATCACTCTACGTTACTCAAAGTAAATGAGAAATTTAACAATAGTGAACACAAGAAAAAGGAAAACACAAAGTCCTGTTTCAAGCACCGGTCGTCTCGCACAGCTGGGTTCTTAGCATCTGAACTTGACAACTCCCGGGTGGGTTTGAGGATGGTGGTTTCACCGTCATTGTCACTAAACCAAGGATTTGTTTTTAACATTTGCCTCTGTGGCCGATAAAAAAGCCAATTACCCATTAAAATAGCTCAGTATTCGTAAAATTGGTTAAATAAAACAGAAATTCAGGCTGATAAAATGTTAAAAGAAGAATCAAATTGTATTTTTTTTTTTTTTTTTTACATTTTAAATGAATAAGACAAACTTCCGGCAATGTTCGGTTCTCCAAGAACCTCCAAAATGCCAAGAAACTGAACCTGTTTTTTTTTGTCCTGAAACGCAAACTGAAGCCAAAACGGACGTCTGGGTTGACAGGAAGCTGAAAAACCATGTTGGGCCCGCGGACGGCACTAGCGGGGAGAAAGTGTCTTCATCTGCAGGGACTGGTAGGTGTCCTTGGTGGCTGTGCTCAGACCCTGAAGACAAAGTTGTTTTGTTCCCGTAAACACACCAAATTTATCAATGCCGGTTTATCAATCGATAGCTGCTCTGTTCGCTCACCTGGTAAACCTGCTCGTTCTTCCTCCGCTGCAAATGAAAACATCAAATGTTTCATGACAAATTGGAAAAAGGCTGCGAAACAATAAAATGCACAAAGGAGTGAAGGCGCACTCGCCTCTCGTTTAACAGGAAGCTCCTTGTATTCTCCGTCCGTGCGTTTGGTCAGTTCCTGAGTGATAGAACAACTCTTATAATGATGCTTTTTTAGCTTTAACAACATAACATCAGGGTATGTAAACATGAAAACAAGCAAAGAAACAACAATAAAAGCATTTGTTACTGTGTAGGCTTCGTCATCCGTTGTCCTGCGGTTCTGTGAAACAGAGCAGATTGCAGTAAATCAGACATTGCTTTGACGTTGCTTTAACGTTCTTGGGTTCTTTTAAGGTTCTTTGGAGGTCAGGTTTGGTTTGCAGATCAGCTGGGGATCAGTTCTTCTGTAATATTTCATTTAGGGTTCCTCAAAGGCTGAGATTGAGTGTCGCTTCTTTGGACTTCAAAGGGGTTCCTTCGGGACACCAGAGAGGGTTCTAATTCTAGAAGTGTTCCGGAGATTCGGTCCTACAATCATCCTTTGAAGTGATTTTAATGAGATGTTTGTATGTACTACAGAATATTTCCAAGATCTGTTATTTATCATGGTTCTACTGACCGATTTAGAACCTTCCGTGGGTTCTTCAGGCCAGGGTTTGTCATGTTTCTTTCAGGGTTCTCAAAAATTACTGCATTTTTACTACAGAAGCTTCCTGAAGTTGGCAAAACCAATAAATATCGTTTTTTTTCTTTCAGTGAAATTAACAGTTCTGCAGGGTTCTATCAACACCTGAGCATAGGTGAGGGATCCTCTGGGTTCTTTCTGGGTTCTTTTGAGTTAACAGGGGTTCTTTCAAAGCTATTAATTACAGGACTTCAGTCAAACATTGATCGATTTTATTTCATCGTCCTTCTGGCGTCTCAGAATTCATTGGGTTTCTATCGTTCGTAGGGGGTTCAGGGTTCTTCAGACATTGTCATCATCACAAGGGAACCTTAAATGTTCCCTGGACAATGTTCTTCTGTCATTTATCACATTATTAATCATTATTAAAGGAGATTAGCTTAACACTTTTTCTTGAGAGCATCTTTTTGGGGTTCTCAGTGGTTGATTGGGGATCCTTGGTTCTGAGGGTTCAAGGAAAGGTTCTTGTGGTGTATTTCATTGAACTGTGTGTGGTTCTTTGGGGGTCTTCAGGATTCTTTTAGAGTTGTCATTTCATGCCCCTTCAAGGCTCTTTCTACTTTTTTCAGGGTTCCTGTCTGAACCTTAAACAATTATAAAGAACCCCAAAGAACCCGGAGAGAATTGGGAAGACACTAAATTTAAAAGATAACAGTGCATTTTGACAGCAGGAACTCAGAACCCTCCGAAGAACCTTGTGCGTTCCAGTTACAGGAACCAGGGCCTGAATTTAAAATGGCCGAGTGCTTGCAGCATGCTCGGCCGTCAACTGGTTCCTGCGCCTGACACAACGGAGAACCTCAGAGACGTGTGACTGCCGACAGGAACAGAAAGAACGACTCACTCTGCCTCTCTCAGGGTCCCCTCTGATCAGCCGGTCGTATCCTGTGCTGTCCTGACCCTTCAGCTCCTGAAAGCAACATGACACTGGTTAGCCCTGCCAAACGTTAGCATGCTCGTACCCGACAGAGTTACGCGGCGTCACGACCATCACCAACGTTACAAAACATGACAATAGTTATGGAAATTCTGCTCTGATTCTTCCGAATCTTTCCCAAGCAACATCGTTTTTAGGTGTAAAATGTCACTGGGCTTTGGCTGAAAAAATAGCCGAATTCTCCTTTAAGGACACTGCTTGATTAAGAGCTGCGACACGTGAAGAAGGCGGAGCATAACAGCGACTTATCATTTACTGCTCTGGCATGTTAAACAGAGACTCAGTGTGTTCGCCGGTGACTCACGTTGTAGATGGGCTCATCTGCCGCCTTCGCTTTGGTTGTGAAGAACTGAAAACCACGAAGAAGATGAATCATTATTATTATTATTTTTATTATTATTGGGGACAGGAAGCATCAGACTGAGGGTCCACCCACCTTCTCCTTGATGAACATGCCCGTGATGATGAGTCCGTAAAGGCCCAGGAAGACGTCCAGGATGTAACACAGGCGAGGGTCGTATAGGGTCATTGCCGCTGTGGAGGTCAAAGATCACAGGTCACATACCACTTTTTTTTTTTTTTTTTTTTACAGACGACTCCATACTGTTTGTGTCAAGAGACACAAAAGAGGCAAACAAAACTTTTTCTGACAGGAAATCATTGAAACACGACTCGACACTTCAAGCAAAAACCATCGCGCCTGAAGGCCTGTCCTGAGAGATGGTCATTTTAACACCTTGGTGTTGTACTCGCATTAATGCTCTCAGCAGTTATTTTGAAAACTCCTCCGAGCAAAAAGATGAGTGCCAGAACAGTTACGGTGCAAGCAGACTACAACTCCCAAGATGCATTTGGATAATCCTGAAATTTAAAAAAGAAAAAACTGCAACAACTGTACAAAATGACCACACGCAGTTTGGTTTGTGCTCCGTTTCGTTGACAGAAGTAACTCTGAACACTGTTTGTTCCCAGAGGGGACCACCGCAGGGGACCACCGCAGGGGACCACCGGAGGGGACGACCGGAGGTGGCGACTGGAGGGGACCACCGCAGGGGACCACCGCAGGGGACCACCGGAGCGGACGACCGGAGGGGACGACCGGAGGGGACGACCAGAGGGGACAACCAGAGGGGACCACCGCAGGGGACCACCGGAAGGGACGACCACAGGGGACGACCAGAGCGGACGACTTGAGGGGACGACTGGAGGGGACCACCGCAGGGGACCACCGGAGGGGACGACCGCAGGGGACGACCAGAGGGGACAACCAGAGGGGACCACCGCAGGGGACCACCGGAGCGGACGACCGGAGGGGACGACCGGAGGGGACGACCAGAGGGGACAACCAGAGGGGACCACCGCAGGGGACCACCAGAGCGGACGACCGGAGGGGACGACCGGAGGGGACGACCGGAGGGGACCACCAGAGGGGGCCACTGGGGCCCTTTTCAGCAGCGTGTGAATGCGAGTGTGATGGAGCTCAGCGGTTTCCTCAGTCACACTAGCAGGTGTGTGTGTGGTTTGCTGTGTGTGTTTTTGTGGTTTGATTATAGCGTCGACTCAGAAAACCGCCTCAAATATTCAACCAGGTCACAGTCAATCGGCTCAAAACTTTATTCAAATGAGCAGAAACAGCAGAGGTTGACATCTGAGAGGCGCGTTTTGACAAAAATTCTCTGAATTACGACAACAGGGAGCGAACTAAGCAGCTGTTCATCGACCTGCGGCCACTAGAGGGCCCCAAACTCTTAGGTCAGAGCTAAAGTGACTAAACGTGGCGAGAAAGGATCATCACGTTTGTGGGTTAATGAGTTATTGATGATGTTGAAAAAATATTGACTTAACATCCAAAAATTCTGATTAAAATTTAGACGTCAATTAAATCTAAAACAAATCATACAATGCTTTACTTCGAATTAGTTTAGCAAATTAACCTTTACATACTTTGTGTACGTAACTGATTTTAATATTTGACAGTAATTAAAAAAACGACAAAACAGGTCTTCACGCCTGAAACTTCATGACTTGCATGTGGTATCTTGTTCTGTGAATAACTCACTCATAAATTCGCTTCGGGCCCACAGATGTGCGTTTTCTTCTGCGACACACACTTAGCATAATCACGTGGATGTGCTTGTCGCGCGTTAACTGCAGGGTTTCACAGTGAACCCGCCTGCAGTTGAAATGTATAAACCTCCGTGTTACGCAGCAGCCTTCATCTCACTCTTCTGTACCACAGAAAGCGGTCAGCGCCGAGAAAAACATTGGGTAACGCTCGTGTCGTAAGTCTTTCAGCTCTGCTAATCAAACATCAAACATTGTATAAGCTAAGTTAGCTTCTTAGCACTTTAGCGCTTAGCGGGACGAGCTAAGCTGGTAATTATTCCTTAATTATTAATTATTAATTTTGATAATTGTTCACACTTTTTACTGGCGATATGCTAATTTTTTTTGGACATTTTAATGACTAAGTTTAATTTACGAGTGAGAAACTTTCCCATCCACTGAATGTTCACCACATGAGCTGATGTCATCATCACACACACACGCACCTTCCTGACACCACAGCATCAGCGCCCCTCCTGTCACGTCGCCATGGAGACCCTGTTGAAACCCACATAATGGGGCTCAACGGTTCACGGTCAGTTCAGTATCTGTAGTTGTTGGGGGGGTTACAGCCGTGACCACAGATCTGAGAGGAGGATAACAGCGCACACGGACCGAGTATGAGCAGAACAGGAAGTGTGTGTATGTGCGGTCAGGGTCGGGATTGTAATCTGATCGGCACACACGATTGGCTCACTTTGACAGGCACTTCACGTTTAGTGCAGAACCTGCACTGAAAAACTTCACGTATAAGTGACACGTTTTAGCAATAAAATCAAATCAACATAATTTTCTATCATTTCCTTGAGTTTGTCTCTTTCATCATGTCAGATTTATGCAACAAATATGTAAAAACATACAAGAAATTTGAGGCAAAGATGTAATATTTGATCATTCTGGACCACAGGAAGCAGCCGAGTCACTGGTGCCGACTGCAGAGGTTCTTCGTGAGAGCTAATTAGCTTTAGATTCAAGTGGTAAGAAAACTGCTAAACTTTATTAAAACCCTCAATAAGAAAAATAAACTAATGACACAACTGTTACATTTCTATGATAAATAAGAGGAAGGTACAGTGCGATTCTTAAAAGCTCTCTGGCTGCTGTAAATGAGAACATACAGGCAAAATGTTTCAAATTAAGAGCCGACTGTTAAAATAAACAGCAGGTAATTCAATAAATTGAAGGACGGCTTCTGTTTTTCTTAGGATCAATAAAGTTTGAATTAATAAAAAAGATAAATCTGCAAAGAGAAGTAATCATAGCAGTAGGCGTTGCGGTACTAGTACTAGTTGTTTTGCATAGTGTGACATTAAACACCTTGACACAAGAGAGCAGTAATTCCTGTAAAATGTGTATTTCTTTATGCATTTACGCTAAAAGGAAAAAGTATTTCCTTTTTGTGCGTCACTAAACCGAATCTCATTGAGATATAGAAGATGAGTAGCAGCTTTACTGGTTATCTGTTGTGAGTATTGAAATATTATTGTTTGGGTTATGAGTGCAGGATAAAATAAGTTTAAAATTGAGCGGCAGGATGTTTAACGTGTTTAATCGTCCACATTGATAAAATAAAGTATAAAAAAAAAAATTAATTAAACTCCTTAGATACATTGTTTCAGTTTGCAGTTTTGACAACTTGCTGCGTAAAAGTACCGTAGTGGTATTAGTATTACAGTATTACTGTACACCAGCGATGTGAGGAATGAAAATTCAATGTGCGTACGTTTACTGAAAGGTTTTTTCTCACACAGAAACAGATAATATTCCCGAGTGTGCCAGCGCATCAAGTGCGCTCTGCAGTTTATCACACTACACATACGTGTATAAACACGTACAGTATGGATCTACTGTGTACAGCACATACAGTGTTCTGGTATGTTATTATAAACTGTCAACAAATTGTCATCTTTCCTACGTAAACATGTTTATTTTTGGACCCGTTTTTAAGCTCCACGTTATCATGTAATACATGTAAAATATAGCTGCACAAAGGTATTAGCTGATGTATTTTTTTGTAAGATACAGGCTACAAACTATCTTTTAACTTAGGAACTTGAAAATGGTATAACACAATATCTGGATGATACTGTGTTTTACTTTGGTACATCTGTGAATATGGAATAAATAACACAGATGAAAATAATTAACAAATTGCTCAACATGTTGAAACCACAATAATAATCAACAACCGTTTTAATTGGTTTTGATTAAGCAATTTTATTTTGTAAGCAAAAATACGAAATATGAACTGATTCTGGGAGAATTTGAGAATTTGTTTGTTTCATTTTTTCTTATTGTCTTATTTGTTTGGTCAGCCGGACACAACAACACAACTCAAGACGTCAAGAACTTAAAATCTAAGAAATTATCATTTCCATTTTTTACTATTTTCTCACACTGTGTGCAAAATTAGTGTTTCAAGTCCAGGCCGACCCCGTAAACAAACGTTTGGGGGTTTAACGACAACAAGTGATGAGACGAACAATGTGAGTTCCTGGCAGGTGTATTGCTTCTTCTGTGAAATGTTTCCACTTAAACTGGTTAATCATAATCGAATTAACTGGATGCCAATCAGAGCTTTCGGCCAAAAACACCCCATCACTAACTTTTCAGTAATTGGCATCAACATTAACACTCTTCCTTCCACTGACCAGAACAGAATTTTGACAAAAAGTCAATTTAAAGCCGCATTAGCTTCGCTATCGTGTTTCATCAGAGAAATCAGACTTTACAGGCAGTATTGAGCTATTTACAAATGTTTTTTTTGCGATGGATTTTTGCTCCCAGTTCCTCGTGCAGGTTTGCAACCGTGAGGACGCCTGCAGACAGAACACAAAACTGAATAAAAATCAAATTGTCCTTATTTCTGGATGATTCTTAGAATCTCCGAGAAAAACGACACCAGAGCAGCTGGTCGGATCATCTCTAGAATAGAATTTCAGTGAAAAACGGAGCAGCTCTGTGTCGCACAGATATAAATAAAAAGTTGTTTGATGATTTTAGAGGAAATAGTGTCAGCACTTATCAGATGGTAACATATTTAAGTCTACTCAGAAATAACAGATCATCGGCTCTTATTTATGGTTATTATCGTTATCATTTTTTATCACAGAAAACACTAACTTATTTCAACTGTTTTTTTTATGGGGGAAATTTAAGGCCGTGTGTCGAAAATCAGTTTAAGCTCGAGCACATTTTAGAAAAAAATTCTTGCTTTGTTTTTTCCAGGATTCTAACTTTATTCTCAGAAATCTCTCTCTGATCGCCTGATTTTGACATAATAATCTCAACATTCCGATTTTTATTCTCACAGGTTTGACTTTACGATCACAATCCTGACTTTAATCAGAATTCTGACCGAATGTGGACATTTTTCTCTTTTTTTTCCACCTTAGAATCGTGGAAAAGTAGAGTCACGTCTGTTTTTGTCTCTGCTGACGGTCGACGTGACGGAAATGAGGCAGAATTTGTGTGTTTACATCAGTGTGGATTTCCCAAACAGCTGGAATATCCACACTGATGTCAAGAACTCAAATTAAAGTCAGCATTTACTGTAACCTCCAACAAGCAAACAAGCACATGTGGAAAAACTAGTTTTACTCTGACGTGACAGCTTTTCTCGTGGGGAGGAGAGTTTCTTTACCGAACTTACTCAGTTTAGCCTCATTCAGAGATGCGAGAACCTGCTTAAACGGGTTGAGAGGAAACAGAAACAAATGTTTTTGTTGGTGGGAGAACTTTATTAGAGCAGCTCGAAGACGGCGAGACTTCAAACGGCCAGAGAGCTGCGACGGCTTCCTGAATGAAACTGAAAATATTCTGAAACAGAAGAGATGCTAGGAACACACCTTACCGTGTTTCTTCTGTTCGTGAACTCATAACAAACCGGTTTGTACGTTTTTGTATTGCTTTGAGATAAAGGGCGCGGCCTTGTTCCGGCCAATCAAAGATGGCCGCCCAGAGACGGCAGCTGTCATTCGCAAAATGTCACAATAAACAATAATAAAGCAACACAAAGCCTATTTGGTGCTGAATATAGAGGATCTTTGGCCCGTTTCACCCAACAAAACGTGTGTTGTGACTTGAAATCACCTGACGTGCAGGACAGTGTCGGTTTGCTCGAGTCCCTGAACACCTGAAACTAAATCCAGGACGCCGCAGCGTCGTCTCTGCGCTTGCGTCCCATTTTTTCACCGTTTTCTCTCGTCTCTCTCTTCCCTTCCTCCTTTGTCAAAGATGACTGACAGAAGCCGTCTAGATTTCAGCTCTAAAAAAAAGGTGCTGATATGGGGGAAAGAAGTGTCCCGAATCGTGCGCGTGAGCACACGTTTCTTCGCCGGGGGCCTCAGCTCGGGGAAGACGCTAAGAGTCACGGTTCAGAAACCACAGAGCTGCTTCCTGAGCCGTGTGGGGAATGACTGTCACCCTCTCTGGTCAGTTCGTTTGTCTTGACTAAACTTTCTGAGCTGCGCCGTCGGGACTCATCGTTCGCCTTTCCACCATCTGACGTGGATCGGTCATAATTAAGATTAGAAAAATGATACGTTTTCTCAGTAATTTTTCCTCAAAATATCGCCAATGTCTTTTTTTAATCTACCGTAAAGTACATTGACAGAATTTGACACAAGGCACCTTTAAAACGGTGTTCCTCAGTTTAAAGGAATTTAAGAGGTTTAAGATTTCCAGAAACTTTGAATTTTGGGGTTGATTGTCGTTAAACACGTCTGGTGAAATAAGCTGCAAGAAAACGTCCATTTCCAGGTTTTTACTGGAGTTTTTGTTCCAATTTTATGTTGTGTTATTTATATGTTGTCGGACGCCTCTCAAATATTCAGGAAATAACAATAATAATAAATAATGAGAGTCGACACGGATGGCACAACTAACACCTCTGTCGTTGAATTTATCTAAGATGGAAAGAAAGAGGGAACGCACTTTTCAAATGGAGAAATTAAAGACTTTGCTGCACTTTCATCACCTGACAATGCAAACACACGTTTAACTTTACATATTTAACCGTAAAATGACCTTTAACCTCTGTTTTAGAAAAAAAAAATCATCACTTTATGAAGACAGTAAAACTACAGTACCACTACATTAAAAAACAAAACAAAAACAGACCTTTTAAATTGACGTAAAATGGCTTCCCAGCTTGTTGTGACATAAATACCCGTTCAGCTTTCAACCCCTGTGCAGACAACAGCCTTTGGCCCAGATGTGTGATTTTACATCGGTTTACAGAATTTCTCAAGCTTCGGACTCACTACAACAGATGCAGAACTTGGAGTAACGCGACAGGTTCTGGAACGTTCTGAGAGAGCCTTTGCTAATTTATGTGTTCATTTCTCAATCTGACCACATTTTTTTGCTGCTGTGAAGTTCGGTTTAGCCACAGTTAGCAAACAGGCCGTGACTCAAGCTGATCGAGCCGACGCAAACCAAAATGTTGCTCGCTCAGAACGGCTCAAAATGTGGTAAATGCAAAAACATGTATTCCTCTCGAAAGCAAGACTTTGTCACCTTTATTAGCTTGTGTGCTAATCTAGTGCGTAGCAGTGTTGTCGGCGAACTTATCGGCTATTAGCTTTACTGGCTAACATATGCTGCGATTTTGGAAAAAAAATAACAATTTGATGGATCAAAGAGGCTCTTATCGTGGATTCCGGTACATTATCGACTATTTTTAACGATTCTTTGTCTTGTTTTGTTCCTTTTTTTCAAAGTTTGCCTGACCTTGAACTCTGCTAAATATTCTTTAAAGGTGCGGACTCTTCTTCAGACTAGGAAAGTGCTCAAAAACGCATATATTTGATAAGATATTTGGTTATTTTTTTACAATTACTTTAAGATAAACCTCTTTACCAGGTTTACAACAAGACATTTTCTTCCAGCCTATAAACTCGTTTGTCTGAATCCATTTCAAGCGGAAAGTCGACGAGTTTTTTCTTTTGAAGAAGAAAAAACCCGCCCTGGGGTGTGAGGTGAGCTGTTACCTGCCGGGGTGAACTGAGCGGCGAGGAACAGCAGGCCAGACATCCTCGCACGGACCTCCATGCCGGACCCGTTTCCCCAAAACACTCTTCTGCTCGAAACCGGCGACGACTGAGCCAATCTCCTGAGTCGCTCTCTCGTCTTGAACCGGGACAGGAAGTGGTGAGGAGCTGCTGTGACAGGCGACACACATTTTCGATGTGTACCAATCACTCCCCCTCCAATGCAAACGCACTCTTTACGTGCACCTGGAAAAAGAATTTCATCTGGTTTCTTACATCTGTTGATCTTTTTTTTTGTGCATTTTTGGATTTTTGTCAGAGTGCAAATCTTGAGATCTGGGGGAAGGAAGCCGTCTCTCGGCAGCTATTTCATTCTGTTGAGCAAGTGTGTGCTAAGTAAGGAGCATTCTTTTCAAAAAGCAGGCAGCAATCTGATGAGGTTTGGGGTTTATTTTGGCTCAACTAAACTGGCTTGGTGGCCTTTCTGTTTCAGTTCTGTGCTGTGAGTACCTGACCGTTACCTGAGGGCCTTTTCCGGTTTCACCAACGTTTATTTGTCTATTAGCAGCCTACCGGCCACACCTTTACACAAATCATCCACATTTCTTTTCTGGGATTTTCTATTGGCAGTGGGCGCCGCAGGTTTAGGTTTTGGGCTTTGGAGGTCAAAGGGTCAAGCCCAGGAAAAATTCCAAAAAAGACCATTTGTTAAAGTTGGCGAAATTGCAAACGAACCCCTCTTGGCCAAAACTCAACCGATTTCCTTCTTACTTACACCACATGTGTATAGTGTCAAGATTTAATCCCTGGATAAAATTTACCTTTAAAGGTCAAGGTTAGAAAAAAATTCCCATTCATTGACATTGGGCGAAATTGAAAACAATCCTACCTCAGCCAAAACTCAACCAAGTTACTGCTAACTTATACCACATGTGTACGGTGTCAAGATTTAATCATTAAATAAAGTTTACCTTGAAATGTTAAACGTAAAGGTTAAGAAAAAAATTCTGAAATATAGAAAAATTCCCATTTGCTAAATTTCAAATAATCCTCTCTCGTTCATAACTCAACCAACTCATGTGTAATCACAGAGGTTTGACTTTGAAAGGTCAAAAGTCAAGGATACAATAGGCGATTTTATAAAAAATCTGTATATCTCGAGACATCGAGTTCTCCACCCTGTCAGCGCCCTCCAACCATCAGGAGAATATGTCGATACCACCTAAAAAGGATTTTAAAAAAAATCAAGAAACGTTGCCGAAAGCTCGAGATTAAGTCGCCAAAGTGCTAACTTAGCTAACATACGTGTTAGTTAATGGATGAGAAATTACACAATAACCATTTAAAAAACATCCCACCTCTTCAGGCTTCAACAACTCATTCGTGTTGCTCCGAAAACATGGCCGACGTCCTCACTTCTCATTCATATACAGCAACAAACATCCCACCTCTTCAGGCTTCAACAACTCATTCGTGTTGCAGCATTCATATACAGCAACGTGAAGGCTAACAGGGGTTTATAGGAGGACACTGTTTTATTTTAAAGGTACTTATAAAGTAAAAATGTTGTAAACTGGGG
Source organism: Mola mola (assembly GCA_001698575.1). Lineage (NCBI taxonomy): Eukaryota > Metazoa > Chordata > Actinopteri > Tetraodontiformes > Molidae > Mola > Mola mola. Next base: position 1,432,193 of record KV751384.1, on the reverse strand, counting down.
AGACCTTTAAAGGATCCTCCTCATTACCGGTTCATAATTAGCATGCTAACTTAGCAAGCTACCTCGATTTTTTTTTTTTTCTACCAAAATATACATTATAACATGGGTCTATTTGAAAAAAAAAAAAAGAAAGAAATCAAAGCACTGGAGCCATTTTTGTTGATTCACACACACATTTTATTTATGCAAATCATCCAATAATATTTTCTCAAAAAAATAAAATTTCACAGAAAAGTCTTATACTGATTATAAACGTGTGAATATAAAGGTTATGGAAGTAGAAAGCAGTGTTTAAGGCGTCCTGCAACAGGATCATTCGAAGTCAGATCAAAGTTATTCATCCGGTGTCACAGCGACAGAAGAAAGCCCCGCCCCTCGATCAGGACCAAGCCCCGCCCCGGTTTCGTCTAACTGCTGCGTCGATTCTTACATTTTTCTGTTGATGTTTGAAGCTCAGCGAGCACCTGACGCTAAACTGGACAGAATATCTATTTTCTGTTGGGTTTTCTTTTTGGACGGGTGGATTTCAACAAAATCTGGCGGAACGTCGGAACCCAAAACTTTTACTGCAGACGTCTGAAAAAAAAGGGGCCGATCCAGGATTAGTTCGAGGGGAATAATAAAACCTTCTGTTCATCTCTGCTGAAGTCATAAAGTGCAGTTTGTTGTCACAAATGTTGCATTCAAAACAAGCGTGTTAAATCATAGTTTCAGTAAATGGAGTTCGATCCGTTGAGCAGCAGCAAACCAGTTAAAGAAAAACGCTGAAGGAACTTTAAACGACAAGATGTTTCTCATTTCCTGCTTCAACTTGGGGCCTTCAGTGGAGTCATAAAAGGACAATAAAAATTAAAAGTTAATATCAAAAGCTGTGGCTGAATTAAACTGAGAGGCTGGTTTTCTGGTTTGATTCTGAGAGCGAGGGCGCCCCCTGGTGGTCAAAGGCGAGTATGACACCTCACACACCAGCCAAAACCATCCAAAGTGAGAATTCAGCGTTTTCAAAAACAATCTGAAACAGATTAATGGATTTATGAGGTAAAATCGCTGCATCGTTGATTGTTTAGTTAATATTTTGTTCGGACTCTCGTTCTAAGTTTAGATTAAACTTCTTTGTTCTTCCATGTTGCAGGTTATGAACCGCAGAAGCTCCTGAGTAAGTTTTTACTGGAGCTCATCAGGACTCTGCTGAAGGGCCGCAGGTTCGATCCCTGAGTCATCGCAGCGCCTCCATTAGGTCAAAAAGTGGAAAAAACATTTTTCTCCATGGAAAATTTTGTCCGGTTCCGAATCACAACAATCATAAAATCCGGGAAGTTAAAGTTACAACGTTTGTCCTTTCTGTCATATTTTTAACTTGTAATTGAAGAATGAAAAGTGTCAGATTTATTATTGTGACTCCAAATTAGCAAATTTTTCACTCATTCTGCTAAATCGTACTTGATTGAGGAGTGTTTTCTTTAAGCGTCACATCGAATAAAAACATATATATTAAGTCGTGTAATTAGTTATACAATTCTTTTTTTTAAATTTTACATTTTGACTTTCCATAAGTACTTCAATAAACATCTTTGTAATTTTGGGGTGTATTTGTAGTCCACATGTTGTAGAACTACATTAACCAGCAGCTCGGACCATCAGTGGGGCTTCGCTTGCAGCGCGGCGTTGAAGTATTCCTCCGGAGTGACCGTCTTCACGCCGCCAAAATAATCCAACACCCACACCTGAAACAGTAACAGCGCACCTCTTGACAACAGTACTGCTTGGAGTACAGCAGTACATGAAGCAGTAGTCTCAGTACTTAAAGAAAAGCAGGAGTGTCTGTCACAGTACTTGTACGGCGGCAGTATTTGTGGAAATACGAGTGAGAGTGGATCACGAAGTTGTGGTAGTAGCAGTACATTTAGCAGTACTCGTAGTAATACTTGCAGTAGTACTCGCAGCAGTACTCGTACCTGCGTGATGTTGAACTTGGCGAAGAACCAGTTGTGATCCGACGGCCACTCGATCATCTCCGGATGCCGACCGAACAGAGCTTTCTTGGCGAATTCTGCCTCCGTCCCGTTGACCTGGCGAGAGGGAGGAGTCGAGGGGTCACGTGACTGCGCGTGCTCATACGTGTGAACGTGCGTGCGTGCGTGCGTGCGTGCAGCCGTACCTCCATCACGGACCCCGACAGGATGATGTGGGCGCAGAGGGGACTCTGAGGGTCGTAGCCCTGCTCTCTGCAGTAGTCGGTCTGAGCCAGCGACATGGACAGAGACGCCAGAGGGCTCACCTGCCGGGACACACACCCACCTGGGTTCACCTCGCGCTCTCAGTCCCTTCATCATCGTTCTGTGGCCATCACATGATGGCTGAACCTTAAACCCTCTTCTGAAACACGCGGCAGCTTATCTGCCCTCGACACCAGTTTGAAGACGTTTTATAACTAACTTAAGTTCAATTTTAATCTGTTTTAACTGCGCAGCTCTAACAAAGCCGATAAAAAAAAACATCTGACGGGACGAAATGTACCGTTTCCTATCATCTGACTGCAGCTCTGACATGTGACCCGCACCCCAAAACCGCCGAGTCACCCTGTCAGAGAACTGCTGCGTCATGCTGGAGCCGCCCAAAACCTGCACGGTTTCATAACCTTTCATGGGACTTTTAGTCACTTTAGCCTGACTGAAACATGAATTCGAGCTGATTGACGGAATGAGAGAAATATTCAAACGCGATTGATTCGTTTGTCTCATTTCTGCATTAAAATGTTTGTGTTACAGGATTCTGCCGCTGAGAAAATGTCAAAAAAACAGCTGACGATGAGTAACAAACACTGAAATAATGACTAATAATCACCTGATCACAGTAATTATGTACAGTTTAAGCACATGGAAAATGTTAGTTTTTATTTATATTTTAGATTACTTAAGGTTTATTAGCTCTTAATTAACTATTTCTCACTTAAGTCTGTGAGAACTCTTTGAAAACTCCCAAAACTCCAGAAGTAATATTAAAAACAGGAAGATCATTTCAAAATAAAACTAAAGTTCTATCATGTTTCAAACACTTGAGGTTTAGTTGACAAACTGTTAGCGATTAAAGACCCACAGAAATGCTGTAAAGATGTAATTAAATGTGACAGAAAGGGAGTTTTCAGCTAAATATTTAGAAAACTATGACAGAAATAATAAAAAAAACTGAGGTAAAACTATCAGATTTCTGCAGCAGACGAGGAGCTTGTAGAAATGCTGAACACAGCAGATGATTTGATGTGAATGTTACAGTAAATCTTCTACATTAATGACTGATTACAGGACCTTTAAAAGCGGTTTCAGCGGTATTTTTGGGTATAAACTTACATATTTTAACTACACAGCAGCTTTACGCCACATCAAAACGTGATGTTTGTCCATAAAACACAACAATTACCGAGAAATATAACTGTCATAATTAAACATCTCATTTAAAGCGTCTCCTCCGTTGTTGTTATTGACGCATCGGACGTGTTGTCACCACATGAGGAGATTCGGGACCGGATGCATCAGACCGTGTCCTCACCTGCAGGTCCTGCACCGAGATCTCCATGCGGGTCAGGTACATGTAGGGCACCCCGGAGCCGGAGCCCGTCGGCCCGTCGCTCACCGAGAACACGTTGGAGAACGGCTGGCCCACCACCGGCTTGTGCGTGGAGATGGTGGCCATGGAGGCCCAGTCGCACTCGTGAGCCACGAAGCGGGCGACGCGGGCCACCTGGTCGTGCGGCGGGATCTGGGACCGGCAGGGGGGCGCCGGGGAGACGGAGGCGCACAGGAGGCCCAGGAGGAGCAGGTACGCGGCCCTCGGAAGGGTGTCCATGGTCGAGCTCGGAGTTCCGACACGGTCCAGGGGGAGCGCGATATAAACAACACTCCAACATCCGCCGGAGGACTTCAAAATAAAAGTCGGGTGGGCAACTTTTCGAGCCAAAGGATTTCAAAGTAAAAGCCAACTCGATGCGTTTGTTGAGAACAAACGAATAAAATAAGCAATAACTTATTGCAAAATGTTAAAATGTTTTTAAAACACATTGGCTGCAACTTTAATCTGGATTCAAACCACACAGCAATAATCATTAAATAATAATAAAAAGCACCTGGCTGATTTAGACAAAGGTGAGACAGCTAATTTAGTTTATGTCCCAGCATGAAGTGTTGACTTTAGTGATCCAAATTTGGTAACATTTAAAAATGGCTTGAATATCCTGTTGCACTCTTTTCTTTAACTTCCTCATTCGAGCGTGCTGCTTGGAGCCGCGTTCAAAAATGACGCACGTTTGTTGAAAATGTGAAGTGGAGTTTTGTGTCAGTTTAAAACGAAGATTTTTCTGAAAGCGTGTAAACTGGAACAACAGGATGATGGATTCCATGAATGTTGCAATGATGATGTCAGAGAAGTTTAGAAGAATCTTCTCCAGTTCTCTTCAGGCCCTGCAACACCCTGAGCTCCCACCTTGGCTCATGTGATCCCAGCGAGTCACATGATAAGGTGATGACCGGGGGCAGTGACTACCCATCTGATGGTGGGTGGATCTGTGACATACAGATTGGGGGCGGGGCTTTGTACCCTTTGTCCAACCCCTCAGGTGAGAATGATCCTCCACAAGATAAAATACTGAGGACTCCCGACCAGAAACTTAGACCTGAAGAAGCCTCTTGGATGAGTGAGTGAAACGTCTTCAAGGAACTACAAAAAGTCCAGTTGCCTTCAGTTTAAGATTATCATGACCTCAGCTGAGACTCAATTGAATAAATTAGACTGTTTTTTGTTTTAATTTTGATGATTATAGTTTGTAGTGAAATATTCTAATAGTCTGAGATTTGTTTTTATTGAGCTATCAGCCATGATTATCAGAATTATGTTGTAAACAGAATTTACATCATTGCAATCCTCGTTACGCAGTTAAAGTCATCAAACATTCAGGCTGTCGTGTAAAATGAAAGCAGTCAGTAACAGACGCGACTCTTTTAAAATAAAAGTGCTTTTACATATTGGGTTTATTTGCGTTTTCACAGCGTTTATTACAGCAGCTCAGTCTGCGGAGGCGGGGTTACCGCGTCTCCCCGTCAGCCTCGCACACGTCACACAGGCTCTCCTCAATGCTAAAGTGTCCGTGGCAACCGCCGCCGCCGCACAGGCAGGGTACTTCCCGTTTCCTTAGTGTGTCGGCGGAGTAATTCCAGGTCAGCTCGGCGCCGGCCTTCACCACTCTGACGGAGACAAACAAACATCGTTGTCAGCCCTCGACTACCCTCAAACAGGAAGACACATCCTCTTCTTCCTCACCTGCTGGTGAAGAAGGCGATGACGGGGAAGCTGGGGTCGTGCGAGTCGGTGAAGACGTTCTGGAGGAAGAGGTTTGGCTGGCAGCTGTGCTGTGGGAGGAGAGGCGGGGTCAAAGGTCAGGGATCGCCCTCTGATGTTTGCCGACAAAGACGACGGGGCGCGCTCTTACGTTGATGAAGCGGCCCACGTTCCCCTCCTTGCTGGCGTCCAGGAAGTTAATGTCCTCCACCGTCATCGCTCTCTTCAGCCTCTTTCTCTCCGTTTTGGCGCCGTTCACGCCGTGGACCGCCGCCGCCTCGGGGCTGGACTCTGTCGCGGCGGCCGTCTTCTCCTGGGCTGCAGTTTCATCACCTGACGCAGGAGACGCGGGCTGCGGACCTCCCGCCAACGCTGCCTGAAGGGCGGAAAACAGGGTTCGGCTTTTTTCTTTGGTAACATAAATAAAAAATCAATCAGTAAATAAAACAGAAAAACAAGCTCATCTTTAGCTGCTCTCCCCAAATATCCTACGAATATCACGCCAATATCTTGTCAAGTCATTTAGTGTCAGCAAAAGTTTCAGTTGGTGCGTAAATTAGATCTAATCTTTGACCTATTTTATTCTCGTCCGTTAACTAACTTACGTCTGGAACTACGGCAGCATTGAGTCATGTGACTCAGGTGAGATGACATAAAATGAGGCGGCGTGCTATTCACGCGACTCTGAAGAGTTCTACGCTGTTAGCGCGCTGACAGGACGTGCAGCTGAGGCTGATGGGATGACCAGACACAGACCTTCCCTCTGTCCTGTAATGTTGAGGTTTTGGAGTTGGCGTCGGCGGGCCTCTGGATCACCGGGACGTGCGTCGGGGATGAGGTAGATTCAAGTACGTTGCTCCGCCCCTCCTTCAC
>KV751384.1:1398500-1425545 GCA_001698575.1 Mola mola | reverse complement strand
ACAGCGTCGGGCACCGGCTCAGGAAGCAGCCGTGCGGCCAGCGGTCTTTCCTGTAGCGGAAGTCAGGCGGCCGGGCGCCGGCATCCCCGGGACACAGCTCCACCGGCGTGGGCTCCGCCCCCCGGCTCAGGTCCAGCTCTGGCCGCTGGGGGCCAATCGATCGGGGAGGGTCCAAGCGAACAGATGTGTTAAAAGTGAAGAAGTCCACCTGCAGGACAAACGGAGTCCAGATCTGTTCGCACTGATTTATCGTTTGAGTTTTCCGATGTTACACAAGCACTCGGTCCTGACCCGCAGGATGTCGTAGCTGCCCGTGGCCCACAGGAAACACATCACGTCCTCGTAGCTACAGAGACTAAGCCCACACGGCGCTTTGTAAACCACGCCCCAGTCCTCCGCCCCCTCCTCTGGAATGTCAGGCTCCGCCCCTTCGTCATCAGTCACCCCGCCCACTCCGGGCGACATCAGCGGCCTGGCGGTCAGCCTCTTGAAGCCGCAGAGCAGCGGGATCTTCAGAGGGTTCTGACCCCAGAACAGAGGCAGGGACTGAGGCATGCTGGGTAAAGTGGACAGGCAGGCCTGGAGGGGGGACACCAAGACCATGAGCGTTGGACCGTACTGTGTGTGTGTGTGTGTGTGTGTGTGTGCGTGTGTTACCTCGCAGCAGCTGTGGGGCAGGAACTGAAGGTGGACAGGGCTCAGAGAAGGCAGCAGCTCCTCTCTGCCTGCAGGGGGCGCTGCAGAGCCAGGTGAACCGTTGGAGGGAGGCAGCGGGGAGGAAGAAGGGGAGCAGGAGGGGCTGGGTTGGGAGATGTCAGGCAGCAGGAACCCACCTGGACAGGAAGACACTTCCAAAGTAAGACTTCCTGTGAGCTTACCGAGCACATTTATTTCAGGATGAATTTAAATTTCTTATTCTACTCCATATTATTCCGGAGGAAAATACTGCACTTTCTACTCCAACACATTTACGTCAGAGTTTTAGTGAAGTCACACAAAGATTTATACACATGACATATGAAGAAATAAACCACAGACTTTACACGTGTGGCTAAATGTCAGTCAGTCAGTCCAACACTTCTTCGCAGGTCACAGAAAATTAATATGATCTGTTTTGGATTTGTGATCAATTTGTGGTGTTGTCTGTTATTTTTACAACACAATCTGGCAAAAGTTAGGGTATTTCTACACACATCATTTAAAATAATAGCTCATAATGGGCTATAATTAACAATATTCTGTTGATACCACATATAACATTTACTTTTTAAGTACACTGCCTTAATCATGCACCAACTTACTACATTTGACAACTTAATCATTAGTTTGAATCCCTCTTTATTTCAGTCATTCAAAATCTAGATTGTCTTGTCACACCATATTAGAGAGGAGACAAAATAAATAACAATTTTGAGATTTAATGTAGAATACAGTGTATTAAAAAACTGTTTAGTATACTTCTCTACTTGCAGAAACTTTCAGAATGAAAGCTCGAGCTCACCTGTTCCGATGACCACCTGGACCACCGAGTCCTGAGCAGATGCCGGAGGACAACAGTCCAAAGACTCCAGCAGCTTCAGCCCCTGCACATACTCTGAACCAACAGCAAGTGGTCATCAATACAACAGGAAGCAGATCACATCTGCTCCATAGTTCAGATTTAAAGCACCCAACCTTTATCTGTGGCTGTGTTCTTCTTCAGGACCATCTTCAGGTGATTCAGATGCCCCAAAACTGTGTTGAAAACCTTGTCCACGTCCCTCTTTTCCCAGAAGGCTTTGGCTCGCTCTGAAAAGCACAATTGAGAAAGTTTCTGAATTTTAAACTATAAATTTTATGTTATCATGTAATGAACCTGATTGATTCCAGACCAGACCTGGTCTACATCGAACACTGAGATTTGCACTGTGAGACCTTTGCTCCAAGACTTAAAACCCTCTTTTGTTGTCACACATCCTGTTAAAAAAAGTAAAATAAAGACATGACTGCTTACCGACATCTGCTGGGTCTATTGAATCCTCTTCCACCCCCATCTGAGCCAGCTCGGTTAGCCTGCTGGTGCTCAACAAGTCAGCTGTTAAGCTAGCGTCGCTGGTTTGCGAAAATAAAAATTAAAAAAAAAAACTACAGATTGACCTTTAACTTTGACGAGACAACGGTGGGATAATTTCACGTTTTTTTCCAACCCGAAACAGAGATTGCGCAGTCCGAGCTGCTTAACGTCACGGACTTGATTCATTCAGAGGATACGAACGGTTGTACAGTCGCCATGTTGTGACGTCAGAGGCAACGTCAATTATCCTGGACGTTGTTGTGCGTCAGCGCAGGCGCAGTGTGTCAGTGCGTGCTCGACTCACGCTCACAGCGGCCACCGTAAGGAGATTGATCCCTGCTCAGGGACTGCCAGGCATTTATTGCTCTTCTAATGCAGTTATAAACCACTTATATTACAAAATTAAATTACTTCATTCGTAGTCTAAATTCCTTTGAGTACAATAAAATTCAAAACATGTTTACTTAAACGCGTTTAGAGAGGCAACCATGCGCCTGGGAGTCCAAACTTAGGGAGAAAATACCGACGAGTCGGTTTGGTGATTGATCTTCGGCGGCCACCTTACTGCTGAAGCATCACGGGAAATGCTGGCATCGCATAAACAAATAAATTATAAATCAGACTTCACAAATCTGTGTCACAGTTTCAACTTTATACACCTCCCTGGCTCGGAAACGCACGATGGATGCAATGGCGACGCACACGATGGCTTCGGCTAGATGTCGCGAGAACTCGGAGCCGCAAGCAGTCATTCATGTTAGCACGGCGGTGCTAGCATTAGCCACTTCCTGTTCAGTTTTGTAACGATGAACTTATGCAAGTTATAATGCGGGATCATTAAAGATCGCAGGGCTGCTGCGAGGCTGCGGCGGCTGTGAAAGGTGAGCGAGCCGAAATATTTAGATCCGGACATGTCCACGTTGTTTCTTGATCATAAATTGTGGTTTGGGACAGAATATCAGGATGATTTACAGTGCAGGTGAAGGCAGGTGCGGCTTGATTTGTGGAGCACAAACTGTTGTGTAACAGGAGTAAATTCACTGATAACCTGTGTAACAGAGGGAATTTTCTGTTTGTTTTAAGATTAATTCTGAGGCTCAATGATGCATAATTTATGGACAATACAGTTTAAATGTGTATATGTAACGTTTAAATAAAATATTTGCTAGATGTTTCTCAAAATAATCTTTTTATGAATACCAGCCCGTGCTGTAATTTATGTTTTATAAGAATGATCTTATGCCAGTTGGTGAACAACCGTGTCAGATGGCCATTTTGGGGACTGATATTGATATTGAGTACAAAAACTTGTGATATCAATATTTTAATATCTGATAGGTGCACTTCTTTTTCTTTTTTTTTTTGTTATGATCCCTCAAAAGAGTTTATTAAACAGTAAAACTCGCTGGAAACTTCATCATTATAGATTACATCAGGCACTTTTTACGTCATCCTGTTTTGTTTTTTTTTTTTAAATCAAAATTGTTTATAATGATAACTTATACGCCAATATTAATATATCTGTGATTGGCCAAAACTGGGCAACCGGTGTTATCAGTCTGGCTCTACTGTAACGTACAGAAAAAATAAAAGAGTATTCGTAGTATTTTTTTAATAATAAAGATTATCAGTGGGATTCGAACACCACCCCCCCACAGGTGAGATGGCGCAGGTGCGGCGGTCAGTCAGCGAGGCGCTGTGGGCGATGTGCGCCGCCGACTCCATGTCAATGCCGGTGCACTGGTACTACGACGTCAACGACATCAGGAGGGACTTCGGAGGCTGGATTTCTGGTTTCAACGCACCCAGACACAGACACCCGTCCAGCATCCTCAGTCTCTCCAACACTGGTGGGAAAAGTCGGAGGGAGATTTATCAAATCTGTTAAGGTGCCACAGATCATATCAGTGACTTTCTTTCTGTCGGTGTTTCAGCCGGCAGCGGTCGGACGGCCTGGTCCTCCGAGGCCAAACGGGCCGACGTGGTCGGTAATGTCATCCTCCACGACAAACTGAACTTGTGGAAGAACTCCAAAGGCACCGTTCACTATCATCAAGGTACTGTTGACTTGGCCAAAATGGAGATACAATGAAACAACCTCATGCAGACTGTGGAATTAGTGTCTGTTTTGGTCATTTGTTTCAAAAAGGTGCAGATGATGGGTGACACATGGACTGTAGAGCCACCTGGTTCTGGCTTTATCACGCACTCTGGATTTTGATTTAAAAAATGTAACCAGTTGGACCTCTCCATGTCAATTCATTCAGGAGAAATGGCCATGAATGACCTTGACCTTTGACCTCAAAATCCCCCAAATGAATCACCTGTAGCCGCTGTTGTCAGCTACAGCGAGTACAGCGTAGAGCTGGAATCACCCGCCATGTATCTCATTTCAGATTTCAGTACTGGCAGCGGAGGTCGTGATTGCGCTAGCTTTGAGCAAACATTAGCATGCTAAGTCGGGACCAGTTAAGAGTAAATTGAGTCTTGAAAGTGAATAAATGCAGTTTTTACTGTTTCCAGTGGAAGTTTTAGCACTGATTTCTCCTCAGGTCTCCAGTCCGGCGACAACACCCTGAATGTGCTGTGTTCTCTGCGAGCAGCCCAGGCTCTCATCTCCAGTCGGTTCACCGACGTCTCTCAGCCGGACGCTCGCACCGCCGTGCTGTCCGACTACGTCCGCTTCCTGACGACGCCCGGGACGCACAGCGACACCTACGCCGAATCCTACCACCGCTCCTTCTTCGCCGACTGGCAGGACAGCAGGCCGACCTCGCCCCGTCAGGTGAAACAAGCGCCCCCTGGTGGAACAGTGGCCTCCCAGCTACGTGTCAGTTTGTTTTTAACAAGCTGTGTCCTCTCAGGTCCTGGCGTTCGCAGAAAAACGCTCCAGGCGGAAGATGAGCTCCCTGTACGCCGACGGCCAACTGGATGCCATCGGATGCCTTCCCATGATCCTCCCTTTTGTTTTGCTGTCCGCCTCAGCCAATGAGGAGCAAGCTGTGAGTGACAGGTGATCTTTTAGTGTTGTAAATACAGCTCAGTGCTGAGTAGGTGTGCTGCATCGTTAGGTTTCTGCAGCCGTGGAGTTTGTGAAGCTCACCCACCCCCACCCCAAGGTGCCTGAGTACGTGTCGATTTACAGCCGGGCGCTGCATGCCGTGCTGGGCGGAGCCAGCGTGCGCCAGCAGGCCGAGCACGCGCTGAGGAGGCTGGGCGCCTGGGACACCTGCCAGGGCTACAGCCGCCAGGCCGCCAGGTACAGGGGTCCCCCGAAACCTGTCGTCATCTGGTCTGATCTAAAGAAAGGAAATAAAATGAGTGCGTTTGTGTTCCAGGTTTGCGGGGGCCTCTGAGGAACGGCTGAAGGTGCACCAGAGCGCCGTGAACTACCTCGGGCTGGCCTGCTACACCAAAGGTTTGACTCCCGCGTGGCTTTAGATGTCTGCATCACTCCTTGAACAGTCACCAAACTAACTGTTTCTGCTGTGAATCGACAGGAGCGCTGACTAGCCTGTTCTATTTGGCGTACGAGTTCCACGACGACCCCCAAGGAGGAATTTTGGCAAACACCAACTGTGGAGGTCCGTAGAGAAGCTTTGACTGACATTTTAAGCAGATTTTCACCTCAATAGAACCTTCTGAAAACATGGTGAAACTTGTCTAAATCGTTGACCTGATTGAAGTTTCCAGTTGTTGACCTGGTTGGAAAAAAGTGTTACCGCTGTGTTACCACAAGTACCTAGCTAGCTACCGACTCAAAGCAACAAAAAATAAAGCTCCTGCAAGTTTTATGATTATTGATAGCAAACAATTAGTACAGTTGATACCAAAAAGGTCCAAGTCTCGTCTCAGACATTTTGAAAAGGAAAATTTTCCTGTATAGCCTGCTAGCTATCCAACCACATCCGTGAAGTCTGGATGAGACGTTCAGAGGCATAAAGTTTGATCAACATTGACACACAAAATCTCTTCCAGCGTCGCAACCATAGCAGTTTCTTATCTAAACAAGAGATAAAAAAAAACACAAACAGCAATTTATGTGTTATAGTAATTAGCAAGCGGGGGCATTTTAAAATGTTAAGCTAAGATGGAGAACATGATAAATATACCTGTTAAAGAGCTAACGATGACATTAGCATTTAGCTCAAATCACTGCTGTGGCCTCAGAGCTGCTAGCATGACAAGAAAACGTCTAACGTCAAACACAAACTAACAAAATTAAATAAACAGGTCTGATTACCAGGCTAGGTAGAAAAAATTAATGCATACTTGTTTTTGTTTGCGTTTTGTTTGTGTCCCAGGTGAGAACTGTAACCGCGGCGCGGCACTGGGAGCCCTGCTGGGCGCAGGGGGATCGTACATCGGCGCCTTTATACCGCAGGAGTGGAAGGACAAGCTGCGAGACGCCCAGGAGTTCATTCCTGACATCCTGAAGGAGATGCAGTGAGCGCAGCATCGCCCCCCGGAGGAGTGGAGGAAAACTGCAGGATTGAAAGTTCCTTGTGAATCAGTTTGTCTTCCTCAGACTGTGCAATGAAAGTTTACTCATTTATTGAACTTCTCTTTTGTTATGTTTGAATGAAGCCTGCTCATTATTTTTGAAATGTGGTTTGAATTGTCTTTATGTAAATGATCAACAGAAAGTAAAACTGATCGACACTAAAACACTTGTTTATATTTTGTTTTATTCTTCAGACATTAACAAATCAACTTTGCTGCTCTCTCATATAAAAAATAAAGTCCATGAGAATAATTTGAATCGTTTCTCAGTTTTTGTGGAAGATGGTTGGTAAAGAAGAGAAATCTGTTGTATTGTTGGTTGGTACCTCAAGTAAAAATGCTGTTTTATTGATGTAAATTTAGTTTATGCTCACACGATTTAATGTATTTTAGATTTAAAAACTATCAGTAATATCAGTGATGTATTTTGCACTAGGTTTATGGACAAATCTGACAAGATATTTTTAAAAATGTACATTTTGCTTTATGTGGGTCAATATGTTTTTAGCAAGTTAGCATCAGATTAGTAAAAAAATTATCACAAAGGGGAACTTCAAGAGTTAAGTTTAAAGTCTCTCATTTAAAGTCTCTCTTTATACTCAGAATTTGACGTTAAGGTCAGCCAACTCCGTTATTGACAAACATTGCTAAATTGTGATTGGTGTGTGGACGAATGTGATGTCACATCTTCCCGCTCACTTTAAAGAAAGAAGAAGCACTTGTCTAACAAATATAAACCTCTCGTAACCAAAACTATTCTTATTCTGGTAAAAAATAAACTTTAGTTCTAAAAGGATCTGATTTCCAGGACCTCTTTGTGCAGCACTGGTGTACTCATTGGTAGTACCTGTACTGCGTTTCTGTGTTAATGTGTGTACTTGTCAAAGGGAGTGAGGGTTTTGTGTGTTTTTCATGTTTCTGACCTTTGATCAGTTTAGAACAAACATGGCATCTTTCAGCAGAGGCATGAAGCTACTCTTCCTCATGAGATTCCTCATCGCGTCCATCCCAGCATGCACTGGGCTTCCAGGAGGTCGGGGTCTTCTTTCTTCTTCTTCTCATGTCTTTTTATTTCATTATCTGATTTCATAATTCTTTAAGAATTGGACCAAATTGTGGCTCACCTCCCTCTGCTCTGAAGATCTCTGTTCCCGTCTGCCGTCTGTTTTGCTATAACGAGAGTTGGCACTCAAAGTTTTATTAGCATAGTCGTAAATTAGGAGCCACCAATAGGTTATACAGGTTATATAGGTTACGTCTCTTTTCACCTACTGTTTATTTCATGTTTATTTCACTCAAAATGTGGATGGGTCTTCCTTACAACAAAGAAAATTTGGTAATCAAAGCTGCTCTGAGGGCGTATTGATGCTTCTAAAACATTCCTGATTGATGATCCATTGCTTCTGGCTCTCTGCTGTTGGCTTCTGTTCTGCTAAGTGCAAGCTGGATCTTAGGAGGGACGAGACCAAGCTTGCCCGGGTGTTAAGACAATGAAATAGTTCTCACATTTCATAACCTCGGACGTGCTGAATTAGAGAAGGTAAAAGTAGGCGAGTCCAGTATCATTTATCTTAACAAGGGGGTGGGTCTACAGTTAGTGCTATTGTTAGCTTAGCATTAGTACAGCTGATACTACAGATAACAGCCTTCTTGAGACCTTTAAATTACCATCCAAATGAAAATTTTAACTATAGTGACTCAAATATGTCTTGGTCTGGTGGGATTAACATTTATTAACTAGAACCTTGTTGGCATGAGGAACACGGTTTTGTGTTTAGCTGGCTTACATCCATGAAAACGGGTAACAAAAATTTAACAGTTTCATTGTTGATTAATCTGCCAATTATTTTTTTCAATTAATCAATTGGACTAACAAAACATTAAAAAAATTTGTGACAAATACCTTTCATCATATTATTCTGAAACAGACAAATGGTAATGATAATAATAATTTAAATAATTGCTGATTCAGTTATCGGATTAACTGCCCCGTTGTTACTCCACAGACGGGCATCACTCCCACTCCTAATATGTTGAGGTCGTTTCTGTACAATAAGAGTTAGTGGTGAAGCGTCACCGATCTCACTATTTGACAATGATGTGGCCACATTTTTGATTTTGCTCGGCATTTTTAAACAAAGGAGAAGTATTTGTGAGCAGACCTGAGGCCAGCGTTTTCCTGCATCGCAGTCGGCGGGCGAATTTCCTGTTTGAGGAGCTGAAGAATGGCAACCTGGAGCGAGAGTGTCTGGAGGAGACATGCTCCTACGAGGAGGCGAGGGAGATCTTCGCCATGCCCCAGCAGCTGGTCAGTCCAGAATCAACCTGATGACCTGCGTGTGATGCCGTGCTTTTCCTGATTTTGTCACTGATTTGTGTTGTCGTTCTCTCCTCAGGAAGCTTTCTGGAGGTCATACACAGGTACATCGTTATACATAGGTTAAGCTACTGGTTATTCTCTCTGGTAGACTGATTGGTTTGTGAAATGTCTGAGAAAATTGTGAAATCTTTAACCAAAGTGGGGCCTCGGTTGGTAAAGGTTGAAATGCTTCATCAAGTCTTTTTGCAACTTGCAACTTCCTGTTCCCAGCCGTGGATCAGTGCTTGTCATCTCCATGCAAAAACGGAGCGACCTGTACTCGCCAGGCTGAAACCTACGCCTGCAAATGTGCGCCTAGATTCCATGGACACAACTGCGACAAAGGCAAGTCAGCGGCCCAGATATTCTCCACGAAAGCTGAATGAATTAAGAAGCCGTCGTGACAATCAAAGTTGTCGTTCTTGTCTCTACGCAGCACGTTTGACTTCCAACGGTTGCCGCTACAGGAATGGGGGATGTGAACATTTCTGCAGAGAGTTTCCAGATCGCTCCTATATTTGTTTCTGTGCTCCGGGATATAAATTGGATTGGGACAACAGCACCTGTTTGCCCCAAGGTCAGAGCTCTTTAAACTCGTGGTTGATTTGCACATGGGGCAATGTTTGGTAAGATACCACAACACAAGGGTTGGTAAGCAAGATGATATACTGTACTGTACATGAGTTTAAGTACTTGTCTTCAACTGTTCAGAGATCAGGGAGTGTGGTTAAGAGGTGAAGAGTGCAGGCAGGGTGGAGTTGGTGGAGAAAAGTGTCAAGAGTGATCTTAGACAAAGAGTAGCAGCAGAAGTGAAAGGAAGGTTTCCAAGAGGGTAGTGAGACAAGCAGTGTTGTTTGGTTTGGAGACGGTGGCACTGAGCAAAACACAGGAGGCAGAGCTGGAATTGGCAGAGTTAAAGATGTTGAGATTCTCTTTGGGAGTGACGAGGATGGACAAGATTAGGAATGAGAACATCAGAGGGACAGCACAGGTCGGACGTTTTGGAGACAAAGTTAGGGAGGCCAGATTGAGATGGTTTGGACATGTGCAGAGGAGGGGCAGAGGATATGTTGATAGAAGGATGCTGAAGATGGAGCTACCAGGCAGGAGCCAAAGAGGAAGACCAAAGAAGAGATTCATGGATGTGGTGACAGAGGACATGCTGGTAGTTGTTTCTAGAGGAGAAGATGCAGAGGACAGGGTGAGATGGAGGAGGATGATTCGCTGTGGCCACTCTTTGAAAAAGGTAGGTAAAGCCGAAAGCGGAAGCTGAATTATCTGCCACTTTTCGACCACATGGTAGCTGCTCAACTTGCCTTTACTCTACTTAATTCTACCCGCTTTTGATATCAAGTGGTTCCTTTTCCACTGCAAATCATACCCCCCTCCAGGTAGCCAGTTTTTGAAGCAACATTGTGGGGAACTGCTTTGGTGTCATCAAAACAACTCCTAACAGTCAATACATAACAAACAAACAAAACTACAAAACGACTTTAGCTTAGGAATGATGCAGTGATGACGATTCTCTCCGACCAATCTGCAGTCAACATCACCTTCTTCGCATTGCCTGTGCTTGTTTGGAACCTCAACCAAGGTGGTACCAAAAATCGTACGAGGTATCAAATTTTCGCAGTGGAAAACTGAAAAATAGGAGTAGAATTGAGGCAAATTGATTACGTACCATGCAGTGGAAAAGGAGCATTAGTAATACATACTAGTACTTTCTATGCTTTCTACTGTCTCAAATAGATAACCACACTGTCATCTGGCTGTTGGAGGGGTTGAGATACAACACAAAAATGAACCCCAGCAACAAATCCTGGCATTTGAAGTTTTAATAAAAAGTCAATAGTGCCTTTGAGAATCAGTATAGTATCAAAAAGATTGTTGCAATACTTAAGTGTATTTCTTCATACTATTCATCCAGACTGTTGCCCACAGGCACCAAACTTACTTTGGTATCCAGTTTTCACTGCTGTCCAGGTGTGTGTAAATTTTCAGTGACATATGACTCATCTCTCTGGTCCAGTTAAAGTGGCCTGTGGAAGACCTCAGATGATCTTTACCCCCAGGGTTATTAACGGGCATATCTGCCCCAAAGGATACTGTCCATGGCAGGTATGTATTTATCAACTGTATATGAAGCAACAGCAGTACTGATGGTGTGTCAAAGACGTCTATACATTCTAATGCAGAGGCTTCTACTGAAGTTAGTGTTTAGCCTAGAGGCTAATGATCATCTCTGTACTGTCTCCTCTGTTGCAAATTGGCCTCTGGTCTCATAGGCTGTGTCCATTCCCAGTTTAGTGTCCTGGTTGAGCAATGTTGAGACTCCCATCGTGATGTGTTGATCTAGGCGGGCTTCAGTTAGCTACAGGGCTACTAGCTCCTCCGAAAACTAAGCTAAATGGCACTTCAAATGACCGAAACACCTGTAAATTTTGGATGTACCTATATTTTAAAACTTGGCCAACAAGTTGGACACTTCTGTCCAGACTGCTGAAACTTGGAATCCCGAACAACATTAAATACATCGTATGATAAAAATGCTGCTTCCTTGCTCAGGCTCTGCTGACTCAAAACAACGTTTATACCTGCGGAGCGATCGTGCTTTCAGAACACTGGGTCTTGACGGCGGCTCACTGTGTTTACCGAAAACCAGCTAGCATCTTCAACGTCACTGTGGGTAAGACAGTTTGAACACATTCACGTGTCCTTTATATCCTTAATCACCTTTGGGACTTTAAGGGCTTCGTAATATTCCACATTATCTACTTTCTTCATTGTTGATTGTTTTAAATTCAACTTGACGATGCTAGAAGAGGTGGAGAAGACCTTTGAATTTGATTTTTAGGGAAAAAATAACCAAGAAGGAAACTTGGCAATGAAAGTTTAGGGGTTAAAATTTGTATGTAATTGTGTTCCTTTTATCAAATTTTGTTTGGAATCTGACTATTGATTGGTTTTAATTGTGCTGTTAATTCTTGAAAATTTGGACCACCACATTATCTCTGCCATTTCTATGTTTATGTGTAATTCGATGTCTCCCTTTTATAATGGGATTAAGTTAAAGAACAGATATTGATACTACATTGAAAGAATTATTCATCAGAAGTTTGCCTCTCCCGACATCTACTTGGCCCACAATGTAAGAAAACAAAATTTTAATTTAATATGAAATGTAAAATGTTAAAGTGCTGCTCCTGCGTAGGCGAACATGACCGTGAAGTGTTTGAGAAAACCGAGCAGCACCGGCGAGTGCTGAAGGTGATGATCCACCCCGGCTACAACAAGACCACCTCCGACAAAGACCTGGCCATGTTGAAGCTGCGCCGCCCAGTCAAACTTGGATCCTTCGTGATTCCTATTTGCCTCCCTGCACAGAACAGCACCATCGGCCGAACGCTGGCGACCATCCGTTTTTCCACCGTGTCTGGCTGGGGCCGCCTGTCGCGGTTCGGGCCCCCGGCCACCATCCTCCAGCGCCTGGTGCTGCCGAATGTTCCTCTGCAGGAGTGCCGCCTCCACACAAAGTTAAACATCACCAGGAACATGCTCTGCGCCGGGTTTAAGAGCGGGGGCCAGGACGCCTGTGAAGGCGACAGCGGTGGCCCTCTGGTGACGCGCTACAAGAAAACCTGGTTCCTGACGGGCGTGGTGAGCTGGGGTAAAGGGTGTGCCAATGAAAACCAATACGGCGTCTACGCCAGAGTCAGCAACTTCCTCGACTGGATTGTGAATATCATGGCTACCAACTGACTTCTGGTCAATACTGGGAGGTGACAGGTGGAAAACACTGACATGAGGAAAGATGGATGATGTGTCCCTGCTTCCTCTCTTTATTCAAATAGAAACCAAAATATCAAAACGACAGAAAATATTTGGGGGAAATTTTAATTCAAGGAGTACCACAAGCCCTCCCTGAAATAATGGAGGAGGAGGGGCTTAGGACCTATACTGGAACCAGCCACAAGGGGCAATTAAGATGTTCTGACTTCACCTTTGGGGAGCAGTCATGTCATCCATCTTTATGTACAGTCAATGATCAAATAAAACATTATTATCAGAAAGTTGTAGTAGAATGAAAATTTCTGATGTTAGAAAAACATTGAATGTCGAAAAAATGGCACTTGATTTTTTTCTTTTGTTGTTGTTGTTGTTTTTGGTCTTGTGAAATAGACTGGCCAGATTCATTGTCAAAAGTTGAGTTTTACTCACCATGCAAGATCTGAAGGCATTATATTATATATATTACATAAAGATGCTGATTCTTTTCTTAGTTCTTGTAAAACATATTAAAAAATTCAAAGAAAATAAGGACTTTGCAAAATTTTCTGATAAGCGTGTTCATGCTTCTTGATTTCTGTTCAGTGGATTTGTTTGGTTTAGTTTTGCTTTAGTTATTATGTTAATTAAACTTTCTAATTGAAATATTTTCATTCAAGATATGTTAATTAAGTAGATCTATGACAACCTGTGTAGTTAATAGTTGATTATTTGTAAACATTAAGTCTTCATAATGTAGCACAATGTCCTCCACATTTTGGTTTAAGTATTTTAATGGAAGACTGGCTTGTTCCTGTTTTTAGGCAGTTTGGATCTGACAATGTTTGAATCTTGACACTAACGCAGCAATGGCACATCTACTAAACCAAACTGACTTGATCCTACATTGTTTCACTTTTGAAATGGCACCATCGGCAGTTTCCTGGCTTGGCTAGGCCAAAGGATAACACCAGTTTTTGCACTGATTTGGATACCAAGGTTAAGAAATTAAGTTTTGGAACACATGTTTTTAACAGAACTACATTGGACAAAATACTTTTGTTATTCAGACAGTCCTTTAAAATTGAATTTATTCAGAAAAAAATTTGGTGTCGTTGTGGGAGTCCAATGTAATCTGACAAACAAATACTGAACTCTATCTTCTCATTAGCTAATCAGTGAATGGAATTCCCGAACTGCAGTAATCTCTCATTAAAGACAAAGAGGAGCTGTGGGATCACATTTAGTCAGTACTTCTACTGGAACATGTAATCAGCAGTGTTGGGTTACTGGGGGAGGGGGTGGAACAGACTTTGCACCTGTGGGTTCAGAAAGAAGCGGCTCGGCGCCCGACGCTCTGATGAAACCAACTATGTGGCCGAGAGTCTTCTTCACCTTCGTCTTCAGCTTCTGCAGCTGCCAGGCAGCGTCAGGTGAGGAAATTCAAAGTGTCCACCAGCTGTGTGAACTCTACGTAAATATATTTTAAAATGTGGCGATGATGTTCTCACATTGAGGCTGTACTCTTAAAGAAATGACAACGTAAGCATGCTATCATGCTCAAACTGACAAAGCTAACATGATGATGTACCAACTCTTACATGAGTAACACAAGAAAAACCTTGCAGGGAAATATTGGAAATTTGCGCAAATTTGTTGTCTGAGCTGATTTGTTGAGTGAATAAAAAAAACAGAACTGGTGCTGAGAAATCATGTGACCCAAATGTTGCTTGAGGCAAAGAGCTGAAAACATCAGATGTGGGCGGAGCGATGAGGTTCCTGTAACCATCCTTATATTAATGCTTAAGACTGGAAGAACTGTCACATTTCCATCATGTTTTGAGCTTTAATGGTAGCTTTTTTTTTTTTTTTTTTAAGAAAAGGACAAAGTCATCTTGTGTGGTTTAATGGCACCACATTTTGAAGAAATTCCTTTTTTTTCTCCATTTGTTAGTGTTTCTGGATTCCAAACAAGCCCATGATGTCCTGGTCCGGACTCGGAGGTATAACTCTGGTTGGCTGGAGGAGCTACAGGTGGGAGATCTGAAGAGGGAATGCCTCGAGGAAATATGCTCCTATGAGGAGGCCCGCGAGGTGTTCGAACACACTGAGACCACGGTCAGAGGCCTTTTATTTAATCGCTGTAAACGACAAAATTTCTTTCGTTCACTGAATGAATAATAATGTCTTCACAGGACGAATTCTGGAAAACGTACAGCCGTAAGTAACCACACATTTTCTTTCAAACACATGTTTCCGTCTCATACCACTAGCTAATAGTGGTTGTTTCTTCTCTAGTCCCAGACAGCTGTAAATCGAACCCTTGCCTGAACAATGGCAGCTGCTCAAACCAGGGTTCTTCCTACACCTGCCTTTGCCTGCCACCGTTCAGCGGACTCAACTGTGAGCTTGGTGAGTGAAATGCACAAATGTTGCGTGCTAAGGAAGCTAACGTACTAACACAGCAGGTTCTCCAAGGGCAGCTTTGGCATTGTTGGAAGGCAGTTTCACTTTCAAATGTGCCAGACCAGCAGGTTTTTCCTGTTATAAGCCTTAAGTGTCCATAAAAAATTTGGAAAAAGTGTTTTGATCATTAATTATTCAAGCAAAAGTAATACCAAGCAATACCACAATGTTGAAATATGACTAAAAGTCATACATTCAAAATTTTAGGTCTGATGTTCCATGAATTCTAAACCACTGCTACAGTCTTGGATTAATTATATGCCTTTATGCAGATGACACAGAACTATATCTCTGTCACAAAACATTGATGCCAGATTACCTTAAAGACTGATGTCTAAAACCTTATGAAAACTTTATAAAACAGGATCTTAATATTGCCCAGATAACTTGCAGTAGAATTTATATCTAAATCTTTATTTACATAAATTACCAGAAGCTGCAGTTGGGACAAACAGAAAACTTTTATATTCAATATTTATTTAAGAATATTTCCATATTTATTGCTGATGCATAGAGCCATTTTGCATATTTACCTACATTTTAATTCTCTGAAAAACTAAAAATATGAAAAGTTTTTTCATGTGTGGAATTTAGGTGTTGAATTGGCGCCATTATTCAAAGTTAACAAATGATTGAACAGGAAAAATATTTGTTTGTGTCACAGTGAAGTACACTATGAAACAATTCTGAACATTAATATATTGTCACTCTTAGACTACAACGCCTTCCCTGACACCTGTTTGCTGGAGAACGGAGGCTGTGAGCACTTCTGTGTTGAAGAGGAAAGAGGAAAAACAATAAACTGCTCGTGTGCTGATGGATACTTCCTGGCTGTTGATGGGCGGAGCTGTGTAGCAAAAGGTGGGAAAATGATTTGATGCATAAGGAGAAAGGCATATTCATATATACTATATATACTATGCAGGTGTTGAGCATCAATAATCTGCAAATATACCTTCACCATGATACATTATTTGTAGTTTAATTTGGATTTTTCTTCTTCTGGATAACCTCTGACTCTGAGGCTAATTTCTGTGATGGTTTGATGGAACTTCTAGGTTTGTAAGAAAATTTTAGCATGATGTTTGATTTTGTAGGAGAAATATACATATTTTCAATATGTATATTTTTACCTGGAAAAAAAATCTAATTTAGTATTTTAAAACTTTGCCTTCGTATTTTAATTTAATTTGACATATTCAATCATTTTAAATTAGGCCTAATATTTTTGTTGTTTGTTTCTTAACTTTACATCCTTTTTTTCCTTGTGTAAATGCTCTTTTAAATTTTACTGATAAATTTAACCACTAACAAATAAATCTGAGCTATAAATCTGCAAACCTGACTGAAATAGAGGTCTCTTAAAATTTATAAAAGGGACTTCAATTTGACCTGACTAATAAAGTGTCAGTTGTACATTTCGTAGTACAACATCAAGACATGATCAAAAACTATTCTGTCTCAGATGTGTCAAACATTATCTACGTCTTCCTCATATTCCAAAGTTTAAAATTTTAAATTTAGGTTTCAAAACCTGCGATGGTGTTGGAAGAACATAGACTTTTGTAAATGTCATTTGCATTGCAATATTTATATATTATACACTGTATATTTTGAAGCTGTGATGATGGCACGTGGTGCTAATATAAATTAAACCAAATACATAATACACAACAAAGGTGGTCCAAGTAGTGACCCCTGTGGGACACCACATTTACAGTACACAACACGTTATACGATGTTCACAAGAAATTATATATTCACTTTATATTCTACTGGTTTATTCATTTGATTTTGTGGTTTCAGAGGCAATAGCGTGTGGCATGGTTCCCATCTTGCAATCTGAAAGCAAAGTCAATCAGTTCGCCCCTTATGCTCGCATTGTTGGGGGGACAGAATGTCCCAAAGGTGAATGCCCCTGGCAGGTACGCTAAATCACGCCTTTTCTCTGTGACTTTTGCACTGCTTCATGTGGTTTAGTTGTCGAAACATTTTTTATAGGTGAATAAATTTGGCGTTTTTCAAGACTCTTCCTCTTCTATCCATCCAAAGGAAACTACCAAATGCTAAATATGGCCTCTTTATCAGGAAGGGAATGTTGTAATCACACTTTTTATTTTTAGGTCTTGCTGGTTTATAAAGGAGTAGGTATCTGCGGAGGAATCATTTATAAACCCACATGGATCCTCACAGCATCTCACTGCATGGACAACATTCACATTCAGTTCCTGAAAGTGGTCGCAGGTACGAATCCGTCTGTTAACAGCAAACAATTTTTCGATGAGCCAAGAAATACAATGACAATACTCATCTCATACCCACTATGCAGCAATATTGTTCATTCTGTCCTGCCGTTTGTCTGTCAGGCGAGCACAACACCGAGGTGGATGAGGGTACGGAGCAGATCATCCAGGTTTCCGCAATCATTGTGCACGAGAACTATGTGAAAAAAACTGCTGACAACGACATAGCTCTTCTCCGTCTGGCGTCGCCGATCGTCTACTCGGAGTACGCCGTCCCAATCTGCCTGCCCACGCGGCCCCTGGCTGAGCGTGAGCTGTGGAACATCAGACTGCACACGGTGAGCGGGTGGGGGAGGATGAATGACAATGGACCCACGGCACCCATCCTGCAGAGGCTGACTCTGCCACGGATCCGGACGCAGCAGTGCGTGGAGGAGAGTGGCGTGGCGCTCACCAAGAACATGTTCTGCGCCGGATACATTGAGGGCTGGCAGGACTCATGCAAAGGGGACAGCGGTGGGCCCTTGGTGACAAAGTACAACAACACAGTGTTCTTGCTGGGGATTGTCAGCTGGGGGAAAGGGTGCGCCCAACCAGGTAACTATGGCATTTACACCCGAGTGTCCAACTATCTGGAGTGGATCCACAACCGAACAGCAACGCCGACTCAGCCAACAAACAACTCCGACGCTTCTTCGCACAACTTGACAACCTGAGAATTCAGGGCTGAGTACAAAGGCATATAAGGTTGTTTATATTTACTCAAACAGCCACCATCATATGCACTCATTATCGGAAAACACCAAGTCAATTTTATCCAAAGATGTCTTGTTCATTAAGATTGATAATTCACATGTTGTACAAACGGTGAAATGGGTCAGTTTGTTCTCGCAGACATTAAACCACAGTCAGTCTCAGAAACAAAATGCTTCAACAAATGGTCAGTTTTTGTGCTCTCCTCCGCCAAGGCCCAATCAAGTGACTGTCAAAATGTAATAAAACGTTTCCGCTTAAGTATTGTTGCCATGTTCATCATGGTTGAACTATATTTATGTCTCTTAAATCTTTTGTGATTGATGGATGAATAAATGATCTAAAACAGCATCTGTTTATTTTAGTAACAGTGATAGCACTGCAGGAGATTGTCTGAATAGGGTCAAACAGTTTATGTAATGCAGATTTTTTTTAAACGTAAATCTTTTTAAATCAACAAATAATGTAAAATAAGGAAAAATGTTAAACGTTTGCTGTTTCAGATTCTCAAATAATAAAAATTTATTGCTTTGCTTGTGTAGATGAAAAAGAACCAAATACGTTTTGGCCTGTTGAGCTCTGGGTACTTGTGTCACCTTTTTCACTTGTTTTTTTGGCATTTTTTCAGATTATTAATGCAGGTAAAATCCTTTTCAAAATAATCCATAGTTGCATTAAAATTGTAGCATGGCCCATGCAATGTGTGCGCTGCATACTCATACAAGTCTATTTGCAAATTTCGCAATTGTGTTTATGCCTCTACTCGTCTGTGTGTGTTTGTAAGATTCCATCATTCATGTACACATGTTCATACAGTCCAGGGACTGTCAGTAACATGGGGCATTTTACTGCACAAAGGAAAGTGCGAATACCTCTGCAGGTAGTATGTGGTGTCTCTTAATGTTAGAGGTTTGAATTATTGTATGAGAGCTTCTTCCATCCCTGGACTGTTTTGTTGACCGAGCTGCAGAAAATCGATAGATAGCTGTACATCGACCTGTTTAAAAACAGATTCCAAGGGTCCTAAGCTTGGTGGGCGTGCACTAAAAACACCTGATCTCTTTTAAGAACACTCTAGTCCTTGTTTTGCTGAGACTCAACATGCTGATGAGGAGCTGCTGCACCGCCTGGATTCTGCTTTCAGGCATCGCTGCCGCTGCAGGTTTGCTGTTTTTTGTTTGTTTTTTTCTAGCTAGCTTAGCTTGGTTGAAAAAGTGTACAGGTTAATTCCTTTGTAGTAAGTACCCTTAATAGTACATACATATTAACTTCTATGTTGCTCAACTTAACTGTGAGCTTAAAAATTGTGGGAAAAGTACTTTGATCATTAATTACTCAAGTAAATGTAGCAGTACCACAATGTTATAATACAATTAAAAGTCTTGCATTCAAAATCTTAGAGCGGATGCTTCATGAATTATAAGATACTGCTACTGCCATGGATTAATTATACGCTTTTATGCCGATGACACACAACTATTTCTCTGTCACAAACATTGATCCCAGCTAATAAGGTAACAACTGTTGTTATTTGTTTCAGTGTTTGTAGTGAGAGATGATGCTAACTCCTTGCTGCACAGGTAGCAGCGGGCAAACAGCGGCTTCCTGGAGGAGCTGAAACAAGGAGACCCGGAGAGGGAATGCATCGAGGAGATCTGCGACTACGAAGAGGCTCGAGAAGTTTTTGAAGACAATGACAAGACGGTGACCTTCCCCTCACTGTTGCTAACGTCTTATAACTGTAGATTCTTACGGCCCTCTAGCACTAACTCCACACCATACTACACCATTTCTGTCCAATATATTGGACAGAAATGCGTAATGAAATAACTTTCTGTTTGGTCTTTGCAGAAATAATTCTGGCTGACGTATGATCGTGAGTAACACATTCAGTTTTTGACATTATCTTCACAACAGTAATATTAAGGGAGGTAGTTTGGCGATATTTTTTAATTTTTATTTGACATATTTTCTTAACTCACAGATTTCTTAGCTTTAGAGCAATATTATTTAAAAAGTTGTGACATTCAAGAAGGACTACTCATCATTGCGTGAGGTTCTAAAATTGAGAAAGATTAACATTACTGTATGATTTAAAATGGAACTCGTGGCTGCTTGTGTGCGGCCATCTTTGTTTTGGCATTTTTGTAGTGGCAGATTCAATAGAATTACTGGAATGAAATAAATAAACAGAATATAACAGTAACACTCATGTCAAAAGGTAATAAACTGTTACAGATTTAAGATTTGTCTTAGCACATTGTACCTGACATCAGAATGTTGATTTGATCATTTATTGATTTATCAGTAACTTTCTTTGTAACCCTGATCCCATTTTATTGATTGTAATTTTTCTGTTGTCTGTAAAATAAACACCAGTTCAATTAGCTGTACGTTTATTGATTATTACTGATTATTTCATGTCTTAATCACTGAACATTCTGTCAATATTACATCAAACTTTCTTACTATTCTGATTATACGTGATTGTGCTTTTAACAATAAAATGCTTCTGTCATGTCAAAAATGCCAGTGATTGACTTTTGTTTATCAGGTCGCAACCCCTGCCTGGTCAA
The DNA here is from genome assembly GCA_001698575.1 of Mola mola. Taxonomy (NCBI): domain Eukaryota; kingdom Metazoa; phylum Chordata; class Actinopteri; order Tetraodontiformes; family Molidae; genus Mola; species Mola mola. The sequence goes on along the minus strand of KV751384.1, from coordinate 1,404,827 downwards.
CCCGTGTCAAAACGGGACGTGTATCTACATGGAGAACTCCTACCAGTGTCAATGTCTCGAGGGTTTTGGAGGGCGATACTGTGAGATGAGTAAGAAAAAAAATAGATATTTAGCTGAAAAGTCATCCTATCTTATTTAATTTACTACACACCTTAATGTAATTGAAAGTAACATGCATTATATTTGAGTAATGTTACTGTCTTTCTTCAGAGGTAGAAGACATGCTAAAGTGTCACTACCAGAATGGGCAGTGTCATCATTTCTGCGATGGCTCAGGAGAACGTCATCAATGTTCCTGCGCTGATGGATACGAGCTGGGAGCGGACGGACATCAGTGCATTGCTAAGGGTACAAATACTACCTGACTGCTTCTTATTTAGTGGAGAATTTTTTGTATTATTTAACCTCATGATCTATTCCTCAGACTTTGAGACCAAATATTTTTCTGCCAGTATCAATGCTCAAGTGTCTGGGAACATGGGGCCATATCTGTCAAAAAAAGTGATTTATTACCAATGTTCTGTCATGTCTCGTGCCGTTACGTTGTTTAGCCTTTGGGAGCTAACTGGTCCTAGCAAACAAACACAAACACTCAACTGGAGTCATTTTCAAAAAAAAGTTTTAAGCTTTTAGCATTCAAAAAAAAGGTCTTAGGTTAAAAAACACCTGGATTTTCCTGTAAAGCACTGACATACGTGAGTCTATTATGATGCGCAATTGCAAGAATTACAACTACTCATGAATTCTGCATTGATTCGCATCAACAAGATGCAATTCAGTATATCAGGCTGTGCAGCAGACTGAAGAGAAGCAAACACAGCTGTTAGAAACCAACTAGTTGTTTCATTTTGACATCACTGATTTTTTGTGGTTTTTTTCAAGGATCAATTAATTGTCAAACTGTTGCGGATTAATTATTTGCAAATGGACTAATTTACCAAACAACAAGATGTGATAACAACATCTTCAAAAACTTTTTTCTCAAGGATGCAGCACTACCTTGATCCAGAGTTGGACTTATTTTTTAAACCTCCCGTTGTAACGATGGATTTTCACATCATGGCTGCTTCCTTTCTTTCAAATTACGGGTTTAGCGAAGCAACGGCCTAACTTGTCTTTGCTGTTACAGTGGAGTATCCATGCGGCCAACAATATGCACCTGAAACAGGAATGGACCAGGGTGTTGTGGGTCTAACCAGGCTGGTGGGCGGTAACTATTGCCCCAAAGGGGGGTGTCCTTGGCAGGTAAATGATCTAATGATACAGATACTTTATGACAAATATTTGACATATATTTAAAATGAGCTATCTATGGTCTATCTGTTGATCAGGTTCTGGTTCAGTTGCACAGACAGGGTCACTGTGGAGGTGCTCTAATCAGTCCAGACTGGGTTGTCACGGCCGCCCACTGCGTCAGTGGCAACAACCCCCAAAACCTCACTGTGGTGGCAGGTAATCAAGGCTTTCTCTCCGCTGTAGCTGAAGTATGAAATAACGGCCAAATTAATCTGCTGTTTCTACTGAACTCCTAAGTGTAAATGTCATTTTGCAAAAGATTTTCCTTAAAGTTGCTTCATGTTTGAAGATAATTCTGCACAATGGTTCTGTATGAGTGGTTGAAAAACCCCAAAATAATTGATTGAGGTGAAGAACAGTCATGTGGCTAAAAAATGGGAGGTGATGAAATGTATGTGAATTACAGAATACCGTAGAGTGATGGATTGTCAATTGACAATCATTTGTGTCATTTATCACTGGCAGTCAACATTAAAGAGCACTGAAGCACTGAAGTGAATAGTTATATATAATACATATAATAATAAATAATAACAAATAAAAATATTTTTTCCCTAAATGTAAATTGTTTTGTAAAGTTCTGCAAAGTGATTCTCTAAAGTTTTGTGAAGTCGTTCTGTAAAGTGAATCTGTAAAGTTTTGTAGAGTCGTCGTGTAAAGTGAATCCGTAAAGTTTTGTGAAGTCAGTCTGTAAACTGAATCCGTAAATTTTTGTGGTTGTTCTGTAAACTGAATCTGTAAAGTTTTTTGAAGTCGTTCTTTAAACTGAAACCGTAAAGTTTTGTGAAGTCGTTCTGTAAACTGAATCCGTAAAGTTTTGTGAAGTCGTGCAGTAAACTGAATCTGTAAAGTTTTGTGAAGTCGTTTTGTAAAGTGAATCTGTAAAGTTTTGTAGAGTCGTCGTGTAAAGTGAATCCGTATAGATTTGTGAAGTCAGTCTGTAAACTGAATCTGTAAATTTTTGTAAAGTTGTTCTGTAAACTGAATCTGTAAAGTTTTGTGAAGCTGTTCTTTAAACTGAATCCGTAAAGTTTTGTGAAGTCGTTCTGTAAACTGAATCCGTAAAGTTTGTGAAGTCGTTCAGTAAACTGAATCTGTAAAGTTTTGCGAAGTCGTTCTGTAAAGTGAATCGGTAAAGTTTTGTGAAGTTGTTGTGGTAAGTGAATCTGTAAAGTTTTGCAAAGTCGTTCTGTAAAATGCTTCCATGTAATTATTTTGAAAAACTGACGTTTGTACTATCTTGTTTAACGTCTCTGTCCCTGTTACCAGCGGAGCACAACATGGATGTGGATGAAGGCACGGAGCAGAGGGTATCAGTTTCCACAGTGACCGTCCATGAAGGCTATGTCCCAGAGACGGGTGACAGTGACGTTGCCTTGCTGCGACTGAGTCGATCCGTTACCTTGAGCCGTCACACCATACCTGTGTGCCTGCCGACCAAAGACAGCCAAACGGGAGCTGCTGATGGTCCGCTACCACATTGTGTCTGGCTGGGGCAAGAAGACCACCGGGGGCAACGAGGAGCACGGCGCTGTGAACACAGCCGCCGCCTCCCCAGTCCTCCGTAAATTTTCTGTCCCCATCATCCAGAACTCCCAGTGCTCCCTGAGAAGCCAGTTCAACTTCACCGACAATATGCTGTGTGCGGGATACTTGGAGGGCAGTTAGCAGAGTTGCCGCGGAGATGACGGGAGCCCGCTGGTCACCCTCTTTGGCTCCACCCACTTCCTGACAGGTGTGGTGGGCTGGGGGCGGGGCTGTCCACACCCCGGTTATTACGGAATTTACACCAACATGGCCAACTTTGTGGACTGGGTGAATGGTGTCATGGCGACAGCCAATCAGAAGCCAATGGAGAAAGCTGCAGTGACGGCTTTTGACATGCCAGAACAGAAACTCGTTCAATAAAATACCAAAGTAACCAAGTGTTATTTTCTATTTTTAAGATTTAAGAGTTCCCAAGTTTACTCTGAACCCCCATTTTTCTTATGGGTTTATATTTTGTTTACACTTTAATTTGTTGTATTTACAAAATATTTTCCCACCAATTTAAGAGAAGTACATTATGCTCCACCCACTCTGACGCGTCAAGATTTTTAGGCATTATCAATACAGGTGATTTTTGTAAAGGTATAAAATGATGTTTACATACCTTTTTTGTGAATTCATGTGTACAAAACGATTAAAATAACAACCGCAAAAAATAAGCGACTTAGAATTCTTATATAAATTTTCTTTGAATTTGAAAATTACATTGATACTGTTGAACTTCAAAATAATAATAAATGTTGTTAGTCATTCAGTCATTTTCTACCGCTTATCCTGTTAGGGGTCGCGGGGGTCTCCAGTTCATCACAGGGCTGACATATAGAGACAAACAACCATCCACACTCACATTCACACCTACGGGCAATTTAGAGTGACCAATTAACCTAACCCCCGGTTTGCATGTTTTTGGACTGTGAGAGGAAGCCGGAATACCTGGAGAGAACCCACGCAGACATCGGGAGAATATGCAAACTCTACACAGAAACGCCCTGACGTGGGAATCGAACCCAGGACCTTCTTGCTGTGAGGCGACAGTGCTAACCACTGCAAAACTGTGCCTTTTTATTGTACTTTGTATTAAATTAATGTATATATTCTAACATGTTTATGTTCACTTTATACAAAATATGTCATGCTTGAGTGACTCTTTGAAGTTAAAATTTGGGAGGAGATATAAATAATTCAGTCAAAAAACAGAAATGCTGGGGGAACGTGATTCACTACATTTACTACGCTCCTCCTGGTGCAGAGTATCTTTAAGAGGTGGCATTGCTACTTTTCCTGGAGTAAAACAACAATACTTCTTGCACTGCTCCGACGTGCAACGTGACAAGCGATTCAGTCCACAGAGTCAATATTGAGCAGTTTGGACATCTACCATTGGCCCCCCTCAGCTGACTGTCATGTCAACCATGCTTCACCTTGGGAAACTCCTCATTTACGGTACACATCTCCCCTCCTCAACCTCTGCCCTTTTTTGTCCATTGTGAAGTGAAGCTTTGCCAAAAGAGCTCGGGGGTGCATTCCTTTCCTTCCCTCGTACCAGCATGTGCAGGGAAAGTCCCGCCATCAATATCTACGAGCAACATCTGGTTTTCCACGTGAAGAAATGTGTTGAAAGTTAAAGGAGAAAGGAGATGTGTCTCAAGTCATCTAATTCCTGTTTAGCAGAAACATTTTCACATTTGTCCGTTTCTGTCAGTGATGCTCAACTGAAATAATCTTCCTAAATCTGCGACTGGTCCACGTTTCCAAATGAACCATTTTCAGTGCCTATTAAAAGAATGATGGAAACATGAAATTCCTTCGCTTCAAAAGTGGCTGAATAAATGATTACTCAAATTTTCAAACATTGATCACTGACAATTCAATTAATCGTTTTATAGTGCTGATTTTATTGTGGTTTAATTGAGCTTTTCAATGGGTTTAGGATGTAAAATCCTACTTACTATTAAAGTTAGTCACTAAAATTAGCACTGAAATCTTAGGTGACAGTGTATATACTCAGTGTATACGTATACTCAAGTTAAAGTTTCGCCTTAAAATGTTACTGCAGATTATCTGAACATGGCGTCGAAACCTACAGTGAAACAACTTATTGCTGACATCAGTTCTCTCAGCAATGCACTTTGGGACTTGTAGTTGACTCCTGTTGTGATACATGCAGACTTTCAAACAGTATTTTTTTTGCGTCTCCAGTTTAAGCCCTGCCCAGTTCAATCACTGCAGATATCTCTCTCGCCCCCACTCTCTATTTCCCTCTCTCTCCTCATGCGGGTCATTGCCCTCTCTACCACCCCTCCTCTCTCGCTCTCTCTGCACTCAGAAACTGTTGCCACCGCTCAGCACACTGAGGTTTTTCCAGCCGAACTCACCACCCATCAGGGGCCATGTTTTGGTTTCTCCGACTCTCGCTTGGCCTCCTGCTGGTCGACCTGGCCGCCGCTCACGAAGGTACGCTGGTTAACATCCGAACTCTCAGGGATGAATAAGATGGAAGGAATGTGGAGAATGTGAAGCAGAGGGGGGAAAGAAGCAGCACCATGCTGAGCGTGTGTTTTGGGTGATGGCGGGTGGCAGGTGACACTTGACCCCGTACCATTTTTGTGTCTGTGATGTCAACAGAGTTTTTGATTGTTGATGATTGCCAGCTCTTCTTACACTCTGACACCAGTTTAAATCCCTTGCAACATTTGATTGGACAAAGAAAAAAAAATTACTGGCCACGATTACTTGCTTAGTTCCGTTTTGAAATCATAAAATGATAAAAATGCCGACTGATGATACCACGAAAGTCAAGTGACATCACTTTGCAAATGATAGTTTCCTGTGACATGGCCATTCAGTATCATCTGATTTTTACAAGTCATGCTAACAGCTAACAGCTCACCTGCATTGCCTTTAGCTAAATGCTAACATTCTCACAATGACAATATGGGATGCGCTCATGTTTATCAGGCACAAAATTCACAATTTTTCACCATCCTGGTTTACATCGATATTTTTATGCTCATAAATTCTTCCTAAATATTGCAAATATAATGGCCGGTAAGGAGATCACAACAAAAGTCTGCGACTCTCTTTCTCTCAACATTTAGCAGGAAGTTGGTCAGAACAAACACGGAGGATGGAGACCCGAGAAAGAAATCAGAAATGTGCCAACCAAGTTGAACTCAAACATTTGGACTTATTTTGGAACAAGGACAACAATATGACATTGTTTATAAAACAAAGTGGGAATATGATCAACATCATTTGCAATCAAAAAGACGAAAACTCAGCATATTGTAAGGATATTGAAACGCGATTAGGTTTCATTTTATGGCGCCAACCATTTTCTCGTGTTGCCCTGCATCAGTGTTACTACTCGAGCGCGGTTCAATCAGAAATAAAGCAAATGTGGACATTGTAACGGAACTGATTGATCAGTCAATATTCACATCATCACTCCCCCATGTTTCCTTTCTCTCACCAGCCTTCTTG
>KV751384.1:1370772-1398422 GCA_001698575.1 Mola mola | reverse complement strand
CTTTTTAGAGGAATTTAAACAAGGCGACAAGGAAAGGGAGTGCATAGAGGAGCGCTGCGATAAAGAGGAGGCGCGAGAGATCTTCGAAGACACTGAGAAAACTGTATTAACCTCCTGCAACTATGCACCAACACACTCTTAACACACAAAACTCATAATTATAAGTCTTAAAGAAACAGCTAGATAAGTTTTGGACAACATCTTTGTCAACTGTTCTACCAAAAGATGTGAAGAACATTTGGGGGACTTGGGATTTAATTTAACAATGGTGAAAAATGTTATATTGATCAGATTTTAAGTGGTGGTTTCAACTGTTTCATTCTGTGTTTCCTTTTGTTATTTTTGCAGGAGGAATTCTGGAATAAATATGTTGGTAAGACATTTGTTCCTTGCTGTCAAAACATCTTAATTATTGAAAAATCTTCATACAAATGACATTTTATCAAAACTCCTGATTTTTATTTTCTTTTGTCCTGTAGATGGCAACGCATGTGACTCACTGCCCTGTGCACATAACGGAGTTTGCAAAGATTGGATTGGTAGCTACAGCTGCTACTGCCAGCCTGGCTACCAGGGTTTCAACTGTGAAATTGGTACAGAATTCTTTCTAGGCAGTTGGGCTCAAGCCGAGAACCTTTTGGCAAAACCCTAAGTTACTATCAATTCTTGTTTGATAGTCTTTCCAGATAGTCAGTCTGTAAAGGAGAGGTGATCTGGTGATTCTACTCAGCCATGCATTCCTAAGGATTTCCTCCATATTGGATGGTTCCTTTATATTAAGTCCAATTCCAACACGAGTGCTAATGCAGGAAGTCAATTGTACAAAAACAATTTTCAGCTCAGACTCATCTTCATCTGCTTCTCCGGGTCTCATCAGGGAAGCCCACACACTCCTCTCACCGGCCACTTCCACTAACTCCTCCTGGAGGATAACAAGGCGATCCCAAGGCAGACCAGAGATTTAATCTCTCTAGCGTGCCCTGGATCCGCCCCAGGGTCTCCTCCCGGACGGGCATCCCCAACACACCTCCCCAGCGAGACGTCCAGCAGGCAACCTAAACAGATGCTTGAACCGCCTTAGCTGGTTTCTCTCAACTTGGAGGAGCAGCAGCTCTACTCTGAGCTCCTCCCCCTATCTCTAAGGATGAGCCCCACCAACCTGTGGGAGAAACTAATTTCTACTACTAATATTTGCAGTTTTGTTCTTTCTGTCACTACCCAGGGGTCAGGACTATAGCTGAGGGTTGGAAAGTAGACTGACCAGTAAATTGAGAGCTTTGCCATCTGGCTCAGTTCATTCTTGACCACAATGGACTGGTCTAGTGCTTGCATCATTGCCGATGCTGCCCCCATCCGTCTGTCAATCTCTGGCTCCATTTCCCCCTCACTAGTGAACAACACCCAAAGATTACTCGTTGCCTCCAACTCTTCCCCGAAACAATTTCAAAACATTGAATTTAAACTTGTCATGGAACATATTCCAGGGTTTTGCCAAATCATCAAATCATGACGTCTGTGAGCAGTTTGGAAAATGGGGTGAGTTGTCAAAACAACACTCTTAACTGTGCCCTCTGTCTCTTTGCAGTTATTCCACAGCTCTGTGAGAACAAAAATGGTGGTTGCGAGCACTTTTGCAAAGTGGTCCAAGGCAACATTAAGTGCTCCTGTGCTGATGGATATAACCTGGGAACAGATTATAAATCCTGCCAATCCAACGGTGAGAGGGACTCTAAAGTCTACATGGTCCAGGGGATACCGTAAATTAACCATGATATGGATAATATTTTCACCCAGAAAAATAAAGTTGTAAGGTCTGATATCTGACATCATCTTATAGATTTTCTGGCCACCAATATGGTTTTCAGGTGATGAATACTAAAGATTTTGGTGACCTAACTTGCAGCAATACCATCACAACAATATTGACACAAACCTAGTCAGCATTACACAAATTCCACAATCAAAGAGCAAAAATTTTTCAGTCATTAAGACCTTTGGTGTGCAAACCCAAACTAAACTTGACATAAACTCTTGCAGATCCCTTTAAATGTGGTACTATCATCACTGAAAAGTTCAGGACAATTAACAATTTTGTGCAGAAGAACACCGCTCTGAGTAACACCACTGGGAACCTGACAATCTTCGACAGGAACATTAACTCAACTGAGCAGAATTACTTGTCAGACAATAGTAGCAACAGTGACATTATCCAAGAAGACAAGGTTTCCAAGACAAACAAGCATGAACTGGACAGTAATACTCGCATTGTCGGTGGAGAGGACTGTCAACCAGGAGAATGTCCATGGCAGGTAAACAAACATTCTCTCCATGTAATAGTCTTTCAATTATATCATTAGATTTGGACATTAGATTTGGATTTTCCATTGTAACATACGTATGTTTTGTGAGTCCTTGGGTCAAGACTTACCCCCATAAGAAGTTTCATAAAGATTAATTCATTAGTTTTTGAGTGACATCCATGTTTAAGATTTACTTGGATCCTGATCCTTCCCACAACCATAACACTTTTTTCACGAGCTAAGACAAACTCCCACAAAATATTACTTAGAATTTTATCCATTAGTATATGAATTGAGTCCATGTTTGAAAAATAATTTGGGTCCAAATCATAACCAAAAGTCGATCAATTTGTCCCACCAAATGTACACACCAAATTCATTAACCATAATATCCCACAACAGAGCTGGAAGGGAAAACACAACACATGTGGACAACTGGAAGAAAATTACTTTCCAGGTGTTGTCTGTATCAAGACAACTGGGAGTCCATTATTGTCGCTACTTGGTTACCTGGGAATCCAATAGTCTCAATTAGTGGACAACTCAAAGCAATACTTTTCCAGGTGTCCATTCTTTTTTACCTAACCCTAACCCTAACCCTAACCCTAAAGTCAATTTTTGTTCTTTTGTGGGTACCTTTTGGCTATATTTGAGCAATGGGAGACCCTTATCACGGCGTTACCTTCATCAATCTATAGGTTCTTTTCATTACCCAATGTTAGTCTGGTATTACTCTCTACATGCACCTCATCCTTTAAACACATCTAGTCCATAATTGTTCGTTTTGTACCCCACCTCATCCTCACAGGCTCTCCTCCTGAATGAGGAAAACCGTGGGTTCTGCGGAGGAACCATCCTCAACAAGTACATCATCCTGAGCGCCGCCCACTGCATGAACCACTCACTCTACATCCAAGTCAAGCTCGGTAAGTCTGACTTATTTGTCACCGTCAGCTAAGTCAGTGAATGATAGACCCCTGTGATGAAGCAGGTATGGCCTAGATGCATTTTTATACCAACAAGATCTATAATATTGATTTAAATTCACATGACTGATCTTATAAGTAATTATTACACATACTGTAATTTCATAGTTTTTTTAATGTCTAATATTCTCAATTATAGGCTATTATATAAAAACGAATACATATATTTTGTGATTAAAAAATTTGATTATTTTCCATGTTAATGCAACTTTCTGTAATCATATAGTATGGATCTTCTCAAAAGGGTGATTTTCTTCATAGTTGATAAATTATGGACATACATCGCCCTCATCAACATTTCCTTGGCGGTTTGAGATTGTTTATAACCTTGTAATCATAAAAAACAGAACATGTATAGTTTCAAAATTTAGATTTTTTTCCCCCTCAGAATCACAGGTCTATTTTTTAACTATCAAATGAATTGTGAGACAAATTAGCTGTTCTCTGACCTTATGTATTTTGTATGAGAGGTTGTGCATTTTTTTGTAATTATAATGTATATTATGTATGATTTTGTATTTGTAGGGAATTTCTGTAAAACTAATTAAAATATACAAATCTTTGTGACAGTAATTAATTTTTCTTCTTATGAAATAAAACATGGTTTGCTATCATGAGTCGTAACATCAGGATTACAAAGTACAAAAATATTGTAATTAATAGGGTAATAATCATGTTTTTACTCTTTAAGTGGTCATCACTCCTTGCAATGCATTTTCATCCATAGCATCAGCTTAAAACATTTTATTAAAAAGAGTATTAATCTAGATATTCACTGATAATTTTTATGGTTTCACTTTTATGCCTTTCATTTGGTGATTTTTTACAGTTTAATTAGTGATGAACTTTGACTCGTGGTTGGTACATGGCCCGATTCTGAGAAAACACTGAACAGTGCTCCGTTCTTTGGCTTGTTTTGTAAACCACTTTGAGTTATATTGTCGGTATCAAAGGTGCTCTAAATCTAAAATTCATTACTTTCTCCAATTATTGCTTTACTAAAATACATGTTTTGTTTCTGTGCATTCAGGTGAGTTTGACGTGTTGGTGGAGGAAGGCCGCGAGGCTATTCACGAAGTGGAAAGTATTTTGACCCACAATAAATACAGGCGAGAAACCTATCACAATGACATCGCACTCATTAAATTGACGGAGCCCATAAAGTTCTCCAATTTCATCCTTCCGGCGTGCATTCCTGAGGCAGACTTTGCTGAACAGGTGAACTTTCAAACCATTCAGATAAATTAACAAGAAACATATTTTTCATGAAGTCTATCCTTGAAGATTAGACTCTCACTCTCAAGTTTTTACAGGCTAAGCATTAAAGCTACAGCTATCGGCCAGTTAGCCTACGTTAGTATAAAGACAGACAGCAGGGAAACAACCATTCTACCAGTTCCTTTATAACTCAATGGCAAACATCCCTTCAGTTCTATCTGAACTTAAACTGAAGTTTGGAAACCACAATCTACAATTACACCGAAGCACTACGTTCTGGACTATTTGTCCGGTTCGGCTACATTTAGGTCCCACCCAGTCAATGCCAAGAGGTGCTTAGGTTGGCACTGTAGTTTCACTGCCTTTTTATACCATTGAATAACGAAATAAAAAAATAACACCTAATTGACACATATCTTGAGTTTTTAGTCTGAGCCATGTTCCATCTGGTACCATGGATGTGTACCTCAGCCGGCCGCTAGGGGGCGATCCTAGTGTTTTAGCTTCACTTTTGGGACGCACTGATGTCATCCATTTTTATTTTACAGTCATTGTTTGGGAGCATGTCCCAGCAATCGTCTGTCACATGATTCCACAACCCTTAAATGGCGAACTGTCACGTTAAGTAGGGAATTGTAGAGTAGCTGGTAGATGGATTCTGTTACTAATGGATAGAACAAAGCAAGCTAAATGGTTGCTTCCTACACAGATACGAGAGTGGTACTATTAGGGAGAATGCAAATAAAAGGAGGCCAATTTCTCAAACTGTTTCACAGCTGGCTTACAACACACTCAACTATTTAAACTTCTTTCCTCCTTTTGCAGGTCCTGATGCGGGAGCCTGTTGGCTTGGTCAGCGGTTTTGGCCGTCTAGGTGAAAAGCGTCAACCATCCACCGTCTTGCAGCGCCTCACTGTCCCGTATGTGGAGCGCTTAATCTGCATCCAGTCGACCCCGTTGCGCATCTCTGCCCGCATGTTCTGCGCTGGCTATGACCAAATACAGAGGGATGCCTGCCAAGGTGACAGCGGTGGGCCACATGTGACGCGCTACCGCGACACCTATTTTGTCACCGGTATTGTGAGCTGGGGTGAAGGCTGCGCACGCAGAGGCAAATATGGGGTTTACACCCAGGTGTCCAAGTACATCCCTTGGATCCGGGAAGGAATCGAGAAGCTGATGACGAAAGACAAGAGAGCCAGGGTGAAGAGGCACCACGGCCCTATCAAGCGAATGGTTCTGTAATGCAGTGGATTTCATTTTCACCCAGCAGCCACACTCTGTGGCTCTAAAAATTATCAATGTTATGTTTAAGACTTCTTAACTGCCATGTTTCAACACAAACACCTTTGGTAGTTGATTATTTACCTATCCTTTGACGACAATGCAGAAATACTTAATCAATCTGTTGATCGCTTGAGAACAACAGTACAAACTGTAATTACAAAGTTCAACATAGCATCTACCTTCTCAGGTAGGCAAAATGCTTTAGACATTGCTTTTACTTGTGGGGTTCCTCAGAGTACTATTCTCAGTTCTTGATAATTTGTTTTCAGACACAATTATTTCTTTGTCCACTTTGTCCACTTGGGGCAACAGAGCAAACGCAACATCAAGACATCGGTTCATATGTTGGCTAACAGCAGTCTACGATTACAAAAATGTCTCTAACATGCCATGTCAAATGTACAGAAATAGCAACATTAGCAATCTAAAGCTAAACTTCATTGAACTCTTTATTCGTCAGTAGTTTAAAAAAAAAAACAGGAAGATTGAAAATAAATCTGTGCAACCCAAAAAATTTCTTGCTTTAATGTATTTTTTTTAATCACTTCCTGGCACAAATGACCTTTTTGAGCAGAATATCAAGCAAATAAAAAAATACTGCAAGAGTCTAATAATCTTTTATGATTACACAAAAATATTCTAAATTTTATAATTCAAATGTTAGAATTTTTCTTACGACATATTAAGTTGTATGTATTTTACATATCAAATATAGCAAAAACAAAGTATATATTAGAATGTTTAAAACTTATTTTATTTACATCCTTTACCCGTCATTCTGTATACCATGATTACTCGATGATTGGTCATTTGAATTCATGAGTAACCTCTCATTTTTCTCTCTTTTAGCTCTGTTATCAACTTGAGTTCTGGTAACTTGACATATTTTTATATTTTGAATATTAAATTATTAGTCAATAAGTGTGAAAACTTACAGGAAAGTTATACTGTAATTAATGAAACAACAAGTCATTCTAACCTAAGATGTTGAACATTGCCAACATTTAACCAATAACCCTCTCAGTGTTGTCAAGGCAGCTATATTAGCATGCAACTGTTACTGTTACTATACTCTTCGTCCTATTATGAGAGATAAGGATTAGGATTATGATATCTAAATTTCCACACAAGCAAGGAATAATTTTGGGATGGAGGAAGCAGAAAATAAAATACGTGGTTTTAGGACAATAATGGGGATCATGAAATGCAGCTACACCATTTTAAAATATTAATCCCAGAGTTGAGATTCGTCCTGTTTACCTAAAATAAACACACCTAACTAAAGGTTATGTTTCAGAGGTCGGTCCCCTTCCTTGTTTTGTGTCGTTTGCAGACAGGCCAAAGTCCACTGCAAGAACACACTGTTTACCAGGAACTATTTTCTTTATTTTAACTCTTTATACAAACAGATCGGATCTTTGCAGGTAAAATCTGGCGCCCATGAAAACACTATATATCTTTAAAAAAATGCCACATTTTGTACAAAAAGTGCACAAAAATGTGTCCACGGTAGCCAATACACCATCTGATATCTTACTGTCATAATTAATTACACTTATATCAGAGTTATTAAGATATTTTTATTAAAGAATGATACACATTACAGATTTTAATAGCTAGTGTGACGGACACACAAGATTTAATTTCTCCCGGAGTTCTTTTGCGTAATGAATCATCTGTGACTCATCAGTGTGTATTTGCCCGAGTGTGCTCGCCGTGGAGTCAGTGCAATGGCGGTCAGCATCATGTCAGCTTGCTGTCGAGCGTCTGTTCTGGAGCTCTACCTTCTTGGCTGTTTCCTTCAGGTCCTCATCCAAGGAGAAGGTAAGAGATCTGACGTGTGAACGGTTCACTGACAGTTCGGTTACATGTTGCGTATCACTCAGTATTTATTTTTATAAACAGGTCTTTACAGAACAAAAATCAGGGAGGACACAGATCAAACAATATCGGAAATTAAACGAAATGGTTTAACATGAAATGTATGACCATCTTACTCCACGGTAACCATTTTAATGGTATGTCTTCATTATGACCTGGTTAAAGTAGTTTTCATCAAGTTTTACAAAATGATTTTATTTGTCATACTTTTGATTATTTTACATCAATGCACCAATGCTACTTTTTAAAAAAACAATTATTTCATATTAAAGCAAATACTTTTAAAAAAAGATCAATTATTACTTATGAAGGCAAAAATTAAAAGTATGACAATGTCATAAATATGTCACTAGTATGCTGTTATTCCTCTATAATACTAAGGAAAATTGGTACATTATAGCTAAATATAACATATTGAATATACAGGATATACTGTGGTAGTTATACAATGATACACATATTTTGTAATCAGCTTTCTTGTGATTAAAAAAATGTCTGAATTATGTTTATGAGTTACTACAGTACTATTAGTATTTTTAGGTACTATTATTGTTATAGTTATATAGTTATATATACAAGATGTACAGTATATGATATGAGATAGGGAGATAAGAGAGTAAGCCTAAGCTTAATGTCAGAAAGATAACTTTTGATCATTTTAGAATCTACTGACAAATTTGTCAATTTGATGCAGAAGTCAGTGTCAAATGTTTATCAGCAGTTTGATTGCATTTGGGGCAGCGCAGTGGTTAGCACTGTCGCCTCACAGCAAGAAGGTCCTGGGTTCGAATCCGGGTTAGGGCGTTTCTGTGGGGAGTTTGCATGTTCTCCCTGTGTCTGCGTGGGTTCTCTCCGGGTACTCCGGCTTCCTCCCACAGTCCAAAAACATGCGAACTGGGGGTAGGTTAATTGGTCACTCTAAATTGCCCGTAATGTGAGTGTGGATGGTTGTTTGTCTCTATATGTCAGCCCTGTGATGAACTGGCGACTTGTCCAGGGTGTACCCTGCCTTCGCCCCAAGATGCTGAGATAGGCTCCAGCCCCCCTCTGTGACCCCTAACGGGATAAGTGGTAGAAAATGAATGAATTATTGTTATTAGAAGTTACCTTAGTTTATATAAAAAAAAAAAATGTACTCAAGTTTTGCAGTTCAGAAAAAATTTGAACAAATGTGATTTTTTTTTTCTTCTTCTTACATGGATCTTGTTATTGCAGTGTTTCGGGCTCCACAGGCCCACAGTGTGTTCCTGCGGTCTAAGCGGGCCAACAGCCTCCTCGTGGAGGAGATCCTGCAGGGGAACCTGGAGCGAGAGTGTTACGAGGAGCTGTGCAACTACGAGGAGGCCCGCGAGTACTACGAAGATGACAGCATGACGGTCAGACTCTCATTTACTCTTTTTTTTGGTTTTTATACTCAAACCTGTTACGTTTTTGCAAAGAAAATGAACTGGTTCTGTTTCGTTTCGCTAAAGGAAATTTTCTGGAGTGGCTACTGTGAGTTTTCTTTTCTCTATTCTCAAACTTTACTCGACTAGAGGCTTCATTTGCTCCTTGATCAACCAGTCGGATATATCAGCTTTCTGTTTCTGGACAGATGGGAACAAGTGTAAGCTGAACCCCTGCCTCCATGGAGGAACCTGCACCAACAAAGTGGGGGGCTTCATCTGCTCCTGTGTCGCCCCCCACAGTGGCAAATTTTGTGAACTGGGAGACACAGTACTGCCCACTGCATCACAAACCACCAATGCAGTTTGGACCACATCCACACGTAAGTTGGCTCCTCCTCCATATTGGGGTGTGGCTTTTAAGACCAAAACCTGTGTTCAGTCAATGGCTGAGACCTGTGATGTCAACAAATACTGACAGCCTAGGTGCTGTACTACCAGGGGGAAAAGATGCTTTAGCTTCACTTTTTATATACAGTCCAAGGCCAGGACAAACCAAGCAGAGGACCACCCACTGGGAACATCTGTGAGCATCTGTCAATGTTGTCCTTTTGGTGTATCTTGCACTGCTGGCATTGTCCAGCCAAGCAATTAGAGAGTTCCCTCTAACTGGCTGTTCAGTAGAGCAAATCTGCACTCGAGAGTGGTGACGGAAAAAGTGACAAAAAGCCTTGAGCCAGCCCTGTACAATCCATGATTTCACCCATCTAGTGCGGTTTCTCCTGAATATTTTACTCCTCCATTCAGTCAGGCCAAGGGCTGACAACACCAGGGCCATTTTCATCTTTGTATGACTGAGCCAGTGAGAGTAATAAGGAGATCCTGTTGGGGTTGCACATAAGGGTCCAAATTCAAGGCTGCATTTGAAGACCATTTCAGCTGTATCCTCCACGGCCCACCATATCCAAACGTTCAGCTTTTTATCTATATGGTGATTCGAGATGGAGAGGTGGCAAACTGAAGCAACGATTACTCTTTTAAATGCAAGGATAACATTTCCATCCGATCCAATAGCTAATGACTGATACGTTAAAATCAAAGGGACCCTAAAGCCTCAAGAATGACTACAGCGGGAATCGTACCGTCCCATTTCACTAGCTCAAGTCTTGTTTTCAGTGTGGCCCATGTCTTTGAAAGCCACATCTTAGAATAATGAAACCCCTGAATCAGGACAGAGCTTTAATCTCCGCAGATACATCTCCCAGTTTCATTTACTGCGCAAACGCAGAACATGCGGTCTGCTAAGCAGTTTGCTGATGTCTTTGCACTGGGTTGCAAAGCGTTTGCCGCGTCGTATATAACGCAAGGCAACACTCGCGGATCTCTCTGCGTGCGTCCTGACCCTCAAGGCCTTTTTACAAAATTAATCATGTCCAATGCAAACAATGTACCTGTCACATATACTTCCCTTTCAGAGTACGCAAAATGTCCGACTGAAGGACCTACAGCTTGTCACCAGCTGTGCAAAGCCTCCCACTACAGCTTCACCTGCTCCTGCCTGCCAGGATTCAAACTACAGAGTGACAAACAGAGCTGCCTGCCTGAAGGTCTGATCTCCCACCCCCAACAATTGCAGTGTCTTTATCAGACCAGTTTAAACTACTTAGACCATGTTTTTTTTGTCCGTAGTGGAGTTTCCCTGTGGAAGACTTCCTGAAAACCTCCCCGTACCTGAGTCACAGTGTCACCATGGAAACTTTCCCTGGCAGGTAAGATCCACATTGAGCATTGAGCAAAGCATCATCGTATCTGGTTACCGTATGGCCCGAAGCAAACAAGTTCCCGTTGTGGGTTTGTTTGGGGTCTCCAGGTGTTCGTGGTGAACAGCAGAAAGGTGGAGCTTTGTGGTGGTGTGTTGCTGGGTCAGTTCTCTGTCCTGACAGCTGCCCGCTGCCTCTACCAGGAATCTGATATCCAACCATACAACTTCTATGTGGTCCCTGGTATTTCTTTACCTTTAAAATTGACTTTCTGCGCTGGATGATACTCTTCTGATACCTCATTTCTCATCTTCTAGGCAACGAGAAGAAGTACCTCCCTGTCCGGGCTTTGTACATCCATGAACAATTCTGTCCGGATCGCCACAACAATGACCTGGCCCTCCTCGAGCTGACCCAGCCGCTGACTTTTAGCTCCACACTCATCCATCTCTGCCTGCCCACTAAGGACTTCAGCGAAAACATCCTGATGCATCCTGGCAAGATGGGTATCACCAGGAGCCAGGGGGCCAGTCAAATCCAGAAGCTATCCTACATGATGCTGGACGACTGTCGCATAACAATGAACATCTCGCATCAACTCAGCAACAAAATGTTCTGCATGAAGAAAAACAGAGCCACAAGGAGGTGCAATGGATCTTTGGGGAAACAAACTGCAGAGTCTTTGGCAGTGGACAGAAATCTGACAATCACCAGGCAATGTGGGCACCTGTTGCCAGGGATGCCTGTTGCCACAGTGGATCGGGGGACGGTGTTTCTGACGGGGCTCCTTACGTCATCTTCCACAGACTGTGATGGTCTGGTGTTCACTAAACTATCCCGCTACCTGAGCTGGATCAAATCCCGGCTGGAGGCCATCACTATTCACATGACCCCCCAACTCAAGCAGTTCCCTGAGTTAGGCTAGGACCAACACAGCCATCTTTAAAACCGTTTCCATCGGCAAACCTCCCGCTCAGTCGGGCACTGAGGTGGAGGAGCAGAACCACTTGTCTGCTGGTCTGCATTCAGCTCCAAATCAGAGTCATCGGAGCATCAGAGAGAATCATAGTCTGGATCTCACAATGTTATACTCACAAACTTCCTGTTTCCAGGAGGACATTTATCACAGTATGGTAGCAAAAATGTAATGTCTCGGCACTGAAATCTTATTTTAGGCTTTTTACTGCAAGGAGGCTTATCTATATTTCACAATTATAGCCTATCTATACTTTTGATCTGATTAACACTTTGACAGTAAAATTTTGTTTTAAAGAGCATTTTCAAATATTTGTGCAAAAATAAAACTCACAAAAAGTCTATCATATTTGTCGACAGTAGAATGTATTTGAATTCTGTGAATTTAATGGTGTCATATGAAATTTGCGTATTTTTAAAATACATGACCTGCCTAAATTATAGACTCCAATACCCACAATGCTCTGCCTACAGCTTCCAGCCATCATAGATTGCATTGTGTTTTATAAAAGTGACGCATGCAAACATGATAATAACCATTTCATTACACACTGTGTAAAACAGTTTTATAAAACATGTTTTATTCAACCATTTTTTGTTACAATAAAAAACAAAAAAATGAAAGAATTGAATGGAAAAATGTGGAGCATCACAGCCGGACAAGGATTGTGGGTACAGTAGTCTAGGAGACTGAGGAGAGTGGAGGGAAGGGATTCTGTTTACTGACCACAAGCTTTTGGTGCTGGTGAGAGATGTAACCTTTGATGTGACCCTGGGAGACGAAAAACAGACGAACCATTGAACGTCTACTCACAATTTTTTATTTGAATTTGCCTTCTTTTTTGTGTGTGCTTGTCCTCACCATGTAGATGAGATTGGCTAGGATGCACTGCACCTCATCGATGTCTACGTCCTCCACCTGCATCATCCTCAGTGCCACCAGGAAGGCATCCAGAGGCAGCTGGTGGGTTCTCAGCAGCAGATACCTGCAGGCAGATGTCAGCTGAGGTCAATGAGTGGTCGCATGTCACTCAGATCCAGAGACATCCAGACATTGATAAGCCTTGGTCTATACGCTGTATTTTGATGGTTATTTCAATGCTTATCAAAGTAAGGGGTGTGTGTCTAGGCAGCTGCAGAAAACCCCGTGGTCATACGTAGTAGATAGTTTTAAATACAGCAAAAGTCTTGAATCATCAATAACTCCTTGTTCCAGTAAAGCTGGTGCCTACATCACCCACAGTGCAAGTCAACCACGATTATCTGGAAGCCTTGAGGTAACCTGGAGTCTCTTACATCAAAAATGAGGCTCTACAAACATGGGGTCAAAAACATAGGGCTGAAACTCCAGGATCCATGAAAATTACCCTGACAACACTGAGGTGAAGAGTAGGTACCCCAGCTGTAATATCCCTTGGTCCCACCAGGAGGTGCTGTTGTGCACCTGAACTCACACTTTCTTGAAGAGGTTCCTGTATGTGATGATCTTCAGCTTCTCCAGGATAAGAAAGATGCCGCAGCGGATGAAGAAGTTCTCGTGTTTGGACAAGGCTTCGTTCAGCAGCAGCAGATTTCCCTCGCTGAAATACACACACACACACACAAATCACCTGTGAGGACACCTGACACCGAAGTGTCACTTCCTGAGTTGCCGTGTGCAATTACCTGTGCTTACCTCACACCTTTGGTGACATCAGCGAACTGCATGAGGTCATATTTCCTCAGGAGCTGATGAGTCGGCATGTGGCCCTGAAACCCCAGCGAAAAGCTACAGTCAGACTGAGATCTGAACTGGTTTAAACTGATTTATCTGGTTTGACTGTGATGAGTTTCTCACCAGCAGCATCTTGACAGGCAGCAGGTAGATGAGAATCATTCTCTTGTTCTTCTGACTGGAGCGATGACAGTGGTCGAAGGAATAAGACAGAAATTCCTCCGCTACAGAGAGACACAGTCAGATTTTAATACAAGGCTTTAATATTTATTGACTATCCGTGGCACGTTTCTTCTCTGTTAAACTGTAAACTGAAAAACGGCAGGTACAAACCTCCACCAGCTAAATTTCCTACAACATATATAGTAGGTTTGCTGAAAGAAATATACCTTTGATCAGAATCTGTTCATAACTTTTTGAGTTACCTTGTTCACCAACCAATAATTAAGTACTGTCGTATTACTGTTGTGTTTTGTTGTACCCAGTTTGAAGTCGCTGTCGAACATGGCTTTGCGGCCCACATAGTATTTGTAGGTGACTTTCTGAGCCGGGCTGTAGTTGTTCTTCAGGTTGGAGCTGTCGATGGCTCTGATCAGAGGCTTACACAGGTGCAGCTTATTGATCTGATCGATCAGAAGACAAAAGAGACACGTCAGTAATTAATTAATCAAGTGTGTGCTGAAGAGCAGTGATCCAAAGATACATTCTTAATTTAGCTTTACTTATTAAGTTAAACATTAATAAAGTAACACGTTGATTTAAGTCACAATCTGAGATTCAGTTTATCAAAAAGATTCATTCTTTTTATGATACATGATGACATATCATAGTTAACAGTGTTATTTCATAATAAAAATATAGTTTTACAATTTAAATTTCACAATATTTTTCATAACACTACAACTTTTTTTCCCCCAAAATACTTCAACTATACTCTAAATGATTGTTTTCCTATAAATGTAATGTTATACTTTATCTTCCAACATTATGACTAATAAAACTGACTTTTTGTGTTGTTGTTTTCGGTCCACCTTTTTTAACTTTACATATTTTGTTTATTCTCTAATCATCACACAGTTTGTTTTCTTCCTGTTAGCTCACTATCAGGGTGTGTGACAATACATCATGAATCACAAAAGTCATACCATGAAGCCTCACCGAAATCGTATTGTGTTTGAAAATGTGTTTGGTGACCCTCTGATACCATTAAATATTATTTGGTTCAATACAGAACCGAAAAAATAAACAAAGTGACGTATCGCAATACTTTGCACATTTAATTGTGTAATTAATAATTGCATTATTTCAATTGATTTAAACGCTCCAAATATTGATATTACATAAATTCTATATAAACACAGCACTCTGGTTACTAGAAAATAACATCCATTGTCTTCTGATTCCATGCAAATACTTTATGTAACTATGTAGATTGGAACAGTTTGTCAGGGTGGAACATTTATGGCAGAGCTGGTTAGTCTGTATGCGTTATTTTGGACCTTTTGCTCCAATAAAGGTTCATGAAGTGAAATTATTATACTGCAAACTTAATTATTGGTATTTAATAAAACAGATGTTGACAAAATTTTACTTTTGGGACATGCTTTAGAGTGTAATGGACGATTAACTACAATATATCGCAGTATACAGTGTATGTCATGATAATATCGTATTGTGACTTTAAGTATCGTGATATAAGAAACATCCCAAAGGTAAAATTATGGTCACAATCGTATCTTTCTGCAATGATAAATAATCAGCACAATTCAATATACAACTGTTAAAAAAAAATATACTTTGTAATAATTTGGTATATTCATGAATCGTCATACATAACGAATCGTGTCAGGTGTATCGTGATTTGTACCGAATCGTGACTATGACGTATGGTTACACCCCAACTCACTACTCATGAATCTCTAATCAATAGTAAATGATTGGTGCGCCGTTCAGACCTTGAAGTAGATCTTGAAGAGCTGGTTGCTTAGAAACATCATCCCCCACTTCTTTGAGTCCTCGATCCCCGCACGACTGCAAAAAATAAAACAGCGAAGAAGAGACGCCTTGATGAAATTTAGGATATATTTATAGTTTTAAATCAGCTTCCGATTCAGTAGAGTTGCTTATGGCTGATGTGAAAGAACAGAAAAGGAGGGTAAGAAAGCTGCCACAGTGTAATATTGTATTGTGAGTTAAGTATTGGGGTAATATCTCATGACTTCAGTGTCGCGATAATATCGTATCATGATTTTAGTATTGTGATAATACCGTATTGTGACTTAAGTACCATGACATGTATGTATGTCTGTGTGTGTGTGTACTGACTTGTCGCTGGCACACACTCTGAAGCAGCTCATCAGCTGCTCGGCAGATTTCTCCAACATCTCGCCAGGCTGACCTTTACTCTTCTTCTGCAACTGCTGCTCTGCCTGAACACACACACACACACGCAAGCTCACTCATTAAATTCCCGTACACAGTCCCCAACATTTACAGATGAGTCATTTTGCACGTGTCTTACATTGTTGGCAAATATCCTGAGGTCCAAAGCGACAGCAAACATCACCGGCAGGGCCCTGAAACCACACACACACACACGCTGATTGGTCGGCAGAGACCAACGCTGCGTTTACTGGCAGCTTGGTCACATCAGCTTCATCAAACAGGAAAAACAGCAGTTTTCCAGTCTGTATTTTAATTATTATGCAAAGCTGACACGTTCAGTGAAAGCACAGTTTTAGTACTTCACTATTCTCCCACAATGCAATGCACAAAGTACATGGTGTGTGTGTGAGAGTGTACTCACCAATTCTCCTCTTTATGGGACTGGAAAGCTCTCAGGAAGGATGTGAGAGGTCAAGGTTTGACACCGATTGATTATTGACTATCTATTCAAGCTTCATCGAGTGCACATGTGTTTGTGTGTGAGAGTGTATGACCATCTTGAAGGATATTGGACGACGAGCGTCTGGAACTTGTAGGCTTCGACAAAGTCGTGATTGGCCACTGCGTACGTACATCTGTAACGCACAGGCGAAGAGTCCTGTTAAAATCTGAGCATTGAGCTGTTCAAAATAACTTCATTGATGAAATGATCTTGGTACGTTCTCATTGGCTGTCGTACCTGAGGTGAGCTGCTACCATCTCATCGTACGGTGGCTCCAGAAGATGCTGGCATTTTTCTTCTGGACTGGCCAGCTGAAACACACAAACACACAGGTGAGGCCGTATCCTAGCAACACTGCATGTGCTGTATCCACCTGAGTGGGCGGAGCCTCACCTGTAGCCGCGGGTTGGCAACGTGCGGGTGTTTGAAGGAGAGCAGCTCTGCGCAGAACGAACCCTCGTGGTTGTCGATGGCCTCATACACCTGCAGGGGGAGAAACACCAATGAAGAAGAGTCACTGACAGCACCGACGGATAAGGCAGAAGAAAAAGAACAGGAAGCAGAGTCGCTACCTGTTGCAGGTACTGGTTGATGGTGATGTGAGCCATGATGCTGCCTGAGCAGCTGCTTCAATCTGAAAAACATGAACGTCAGCTAATTTTCAAGCCATTCTGGCATCAACATTTCACTCAAAGAACCTGATTTGTCAATAAAATTCAAAAATACAAGAATGAAACGGTACTTGGTGAATTTTTGCAAATTACAATGTCCAAATCATATATTCTTGAAATTAAACATACATTTTCCACTTTTAAAAACTATGTTCTAGATAACTATCTTAAATTCATAAACAATTGAATAAGTAAACCAAAAAATTAACTAAAACTATGAATTTATACAAATCCTATAACGTTGTAGGATGCATAACGGACTACATTGACGTCTGTGAGGTGAAAACTGTTCCTACAAGGACTGTACGGTGTTTCTCCACTAACAAACCCCAGATTAATCCTGACATAAAGGCTCCCTTGAGGGAGAAGACAAGGGTTTCTAAGTCAGGAAACAAGGATGAGCTGAAGACTGTTCAGGAGGAGCTCAGGAGGAAGATGGAAAAACAGCTGCAGCAGAACAACATCAGTGGAATTTGGAGAGGCCTGAAAACCATCTCTGCAGCAACCCCCCTCCCCTGGACTCAAAGTACTCTGCCCAGCCCCCACATTCAGCTCCCCATCTGCAGTTATCAGCTCACCACCACCACCAGGGACTGCCCCACCCACCAACCAAGTCCCTCCATTCACACCTCCCAGCACACAGCCCCCCTGCTCCATTCTGTCCTTCACTACAGTCCAGGTGAGGAACCAGCTCAGGAGGGTCAGCCAAGGAAGGCTGCGGGTCCAGATGGTATCACCTCCAGGCTCCTGAAGTCCTGCACAGATTAGCTGTGTGGGATTGTTGAACATCTGTTCAAGCTGAGCCTGAAGCTGTGGAGGACATCTTTCGTGGTACCTCTGCCCAAGACTCCTCACCCTATGGACCTCAGCTGCTACAGGCCGGTGGCTCTAACATCCCACCTCATTAGAACCCTGGAGCGGCTGGTCCTTGCCCACCTGTGCCCTCTGGTGAGCGTTGCAGTTTGCATATCAGCCTCGCATCGGAGTGGACGACGCCATCATCTTCCTCCTCCATCGAGCTCTGTCTCACCTAGAGGAGCCTGGGAGCCCTGTGAGGATCATGCTCTTTGATTTCTCCGGTGCTTTCAGTACCATACAGCCTGCAGTCCTGAGGGACAAGCAGGAGCGCGCAGGAGTGGACCACCACCTCACATGCTGGATTGTGGAATATCTGACCAACCGCCCACAGTATGTGAGAACCCAGGACTGTGTGTCCGAATGAGTCGTTTGCAGTGTGGGGGCCCCCCAAGGAACGGTTCTGGCTCCGTTGCTTTTCACAATATACACTGCAGACTTTAATCACAATTCAACTGCCTGCCATCTGCAGAAGTCCTCCAGCGACTCTGCCATCGTTGCCATCATTGGCCTCATCACAGATGGGGACGACAGGTCGTACAGAGGACTAATCCAGGACTGTTGACTGGTGTCAGCAGAGCCACCTCCTGATCAATGCTAGGAAAACCAAAAAACAGGTGGTAGACTTCCAAAGGCGCTCCTACTCCCCTCTAACACCAGTGAGCATTCAGGGAAGGGACACTGAGATGGTGACATCTTAAAAGTACATGGCTGTTCACCTGAACAATAAACTGGACTGGACTCACAGCACCACAGCACTTTAGAAAAAGGGTCAGAGCAGACTCTATTTGTTCAGGAGCCTGAGGTCCTTTGGAGTGCGGGGGCCACTTCTCAAGACCTTTTTTGACACTGTTGTGGCATCAGCCACTTTTAATTCTGTGGTCTGCTGGGGGAGCATCATCATCACAGCAGCTGACAGGAAGGCCAGCTCCGTGATGGGACTCCCTCCTGAACCTGTGCAGGTTGTGGGAGTGAGAAGGATGACAGCTAAACTGTTATCCATGATGGCCAATGACTCCCACCCTCACTGAACGGCAGAGCACATTCAGTGACTGATCAGACTGATCCATTCAAAGTGTGTGAAAGAGACAAATCACAAGTCATTTCTTCCTGCAGCTGTTAGAATGTACCTCCAGCACCGCTCAGTAAAAACTACAGAAACTCATACACAATACATAGACAACAATATTCTGTATATATATTGATGACATATTCTTATTTTTTGATTATATATTCATTATGACCGTGTGATACTTTAAATGCTCTTGCTACACTGTGCTGCTGTAATATTCAAATTTCCCCACTGTGGGACGAATAAATGAACTATCTTATCTTATCTAAGTTTATAATTACTTAAATAAACCCCTGTTTGTGTGTACAAATTCATAGTTCTTTTTTTATTAAGTACTTTTTTCTGGTTCATTTTTTAAAATATAATTGCATTAGCAGCAACAAATGAATATTGTAAAAATGTAAAAAATGTAAAACAGCTTGAGGGATACATCTTCTGACCCTACATTATCTCGAAACATGAATACAATATTGGAAAATTCTAAAGTATCATATTTTGAAAACAAAAATGCTTACTTTAGAGGTGTCAGACCAGAAGGGTTCAAGTTTATTGATTTTTGTTTTGAAATTAACAATTGCACCTCCAGCAGATTTTCAAATACGAAATTCATGAAAGGTTGTGCAATGAGACCATTCAATGCAATAAAGTTAAGTAAACAGTAACACTGTACAGGTTATATTTTACATAAATAGAAAATATAAAACTTTTAATTTAAAGCCAGAAATTATATGCTAAACAATTTACAGGCAACACAAAAGTCTTTGTTAAAGAGTATTTACATAAACAGAATTTGGCCACATTAACCTATAAATGTATACAAAATGTCTTTAACTCATTTTTAAAAATCATTCTTAAATAATCTAAATATAACATATATTTCATGAGAGAGTGATAAATAATTTATACAGTGTGTGACTGTCAAATTTGGAATGATCTTTCCGTAACTTTTTAGCACCGTCTAGCACATTTTCAGGTTGAGCTTTGTCATACGTGCAATTTTATTAGGATGAACGGTACATTTAAAATATTAAGAACGACACAGAATCATATAAAATTGTTGTGAAATAATATCCAGCTCTGCAAAAAAATATTTAAATTAAAAAATGATGAATTCAAAGGTTTTCATCATCCTCATTTAACGTTACCCGAGCAACAGCTAGCATGCTAACTAAGTCGTTAATTCGTTCACTTCGTTAACAACAGCTGTTAAATTAATATTTTCGGGATTCAAACAAAAATATAACAGTGAGGTAAATATAAACTAATTCCATAAAATAAAATACCTTTCAAACGAGTCTATAATCCAAAATACGCCCGTCCACAGTCAGTTCAATAAGAAACCCGAATGTAGAGCGGTTATGCACAACATCCGGGTTGCTAAGCTTAACTTCCGGTATCATTTCAGTAGAAGACGATGTATTTCAAATTAAAAGCGTGATATCGTCCTGATTTTTTTTTTCAAGACTGATTTGTATCTGTGATTTTCTTTGATAATTTAATAAATTTTGAAGCAAGCAATGTCAGGATTCTTTTTTGGAATTAATTTTCTACAGCTAAATAAACAAACGTTTTGTCAAGCTTTAAAACACCGATATAATGTGAGAAGCATTTAGCATACATTTATATCATAAATTAAATAAGTACACCTCACTTATAAATAGGAATAAGTTAAAAGAGTACCTCTGAAAAAAATACTATGAATACAAATATCAAGAATGAAATAAAGAAATGCCTGACTAGTTCATTGTCAACATGTATAACTGTAACTCCTTATTTTATTTTCTTTATTGAATACTTTCATCAAACAGGTTTAATCAGAGATCTGTGGACATAAACACACAGGAAACACAGTGACAAAAACAGACAAATTCATGTAAATTCACCATTTACATTTTCAACGTGACCCTAGTTTAACACTGTTACTGGTTTTTGCTCTGTCTGTACATCCCAACGATTTCTTCTTCTTCTTCTTCTTCTTGTGCGAAAAACTAAATATTATAATTTTTTTTCCTAATTTAAACATTTATTGACACAGCCAAAATGACAGCAACCTGTCTCTTATTTTTTAAAATATATAGTCAATGAATAGTTACATCCCATGTGGATGATTCATAATGCAGAAAAAAGCAGAAGATTTCAGTACTTACAGTTGACAAAACCACAGATATGTAAGTTAAGGGTTTATTTTTTTTCATTTGAACTGTCGTAAGAAGAGAACCAACAACAAAGAAGCAAGATGCAGCAGCTGATAGAACATAAAGGTGAATGAACTGTATATCACGCTCTGTTTTGTCAAACCACGGCTGACACATGTTGGAATGAGACCCATCACTGCTCTCAGAACAGGATGGATCCATTCTAAAGTTATGCAATGTCTGCAAATGTCTGGTAGCGTGAAATGGATTCTTAGCGTGAAACACTGTTGCATTTTTTTAGCCTTCTTGAGCTAAACTATCCTTGCGGCTGAAATCAAAGTCATCAGTGTGTTAAAAAAGTCAACAAAATTTTAAAAAAAAGTAACAGTGAACTGAGGTTAATGAGCTAAAGTTACCAGCATGAACACTAATAGTACATCCTTGTGACTATTAGTGGATGTTAGTAGCCATCAGCAGTCAGGAGCAGGTACAAAAAGTCACCCGTAGTCAGTTTCAGTAATTTCCAGAAGCCAGTGTCATTTGCTCAGTCGCATCCTTCCTCAAAATGAGTGGGTGGGGCCAGGTGGCCATCCAGCGCCGCCCACTCGGCCGTGGCCTGGGGGCTGCATGAGGCTCTCGCTGCTGATTGGTCCGTGGAGGCTGGTGCAGGGCGAGTGCGAGGGGCTTATCTCGCTGCATCCGACCGTCCACAGGCAGGGATACTGACTGAACACAGACATTCATACTCAGGGTCAAATCAATAAACCTGTTGTTTTCTTTTGTTTACCAGGCTGAGGGCAGCGCTCCACCCGTGGGCGGGGTCTAACCTGGGGTTGTGAGGAGGAGGCGGGGACGAAGGAGCGTTGCCGGTCAGGGGAAGGGAGGTGGGGGAGGACAAGGAGGCAGAGGAGGCGGGGCAAGTGGAGGAGCTGCTCCACCCATCTGATAACACCTGAACACCGTCAGACAGAAAAACTGACGGAACAGAAAATCAACCTGTGAATACAAACTCTGTGTGTAAATTATAGAGTTTTTTCACGTCCAGAAATCGCAGCAGAACAAACTGTCAGTATCACAGTAAATAAATGAGTGTATTTTAATATTTAAATATGTACGTATGTCTTTGTATGTCTTGGAAATAAATGTCCTTTAATGTATGTGAATGTGATTATATGGAGAGTAAATGTATAAATGTATGTAGTACATTTATTTCCTTTCAGCTGGAATAGTTCTATGAATATTTCAAAACAAACATCCATATTTGTTACAAGTTTGCGAAATACAGCACATGTTTTACGTCGTGTATACACGCACAGGTACCTGAGGAGTGCGAGCGGTGCGGCAGGTAGGCAGCCGGGTACGGTGCGTGTCGCCCCGCGTAACCGTGGTGATGATGTGGGGTCAGCGGGAGGCTGTTGTTGTACGGAAAGGCTCCGCCTCCTCCAGCTGAGCACAATGACCAACCTGACACACACACACACACACACACACACACACAAACATTACGATTACATTTTTTATTGTTAAAAATGATGATTAAAATCATTAAAATCGGTGGTGTCAAGCTTAAATGTGCTGCCGTGTTATAAAAAAATCACAACAAGATGATTGTAACATATTCTGTTGAATGAATGAGTACGAAAAGTGAGTAAACAAGTGAATGTTTGTTTAGAAATTAAATACTTCAACTGAAAGAAACAACAGAAAAAAAGAGTTTTATCAAGATTATATGGTGAAAAATTGGCAAGTTTATTTCGTACATAATATAATGTATATAATAAAAGTGTTTAATAATTGTAGGTACACAGAAATTCATTAAATTCTATTTATTGTGTATATTTTTGTTGCACATAGAAAACTTCTAAGAAAGAAATACAAAAGTTTAAATATTGTAATTATGTATTGCAAATATTTCTTATTCTTCCAACTGTAAATAAATAATTATTCTATTAAATGTTCCAAAAATGTCCAAAAATAAATTAAAGTAGTGAAAAAATTAAATCTTTTGTACGATATAAACATTTATTGTTCATAATATAATAATATAGATTTTGTGCATTAATAGAAAAAGTACATGATTTTTTACATTATAGACTAAAGTTGAGGTGAAGATCATTCAGTGTTGAACCAGAAGCACCAAAGGTGACTCACAGGGCTGAATTGCAGGACGACCCTCTCGTGAGTCCGGTAAGCCCCGTCCGCCGATGGTCCTGTGGAGGATAAATCCGTCATCATCATGACACAACATCTGTGTGTGTGGATTATGTATCTTTCTCACTTGACACCGCTGCTCCAAACAGATGGCGGAGCTTTGAGCAGCTGATAATAACTCTCTAATAGAGAGGTATTAGATCCTCTGCTGAAGAGAGAGAACCAATAAAAAGACGCACTGTGGCCTGCAGACGTGTTTAGCTGTAAAGCCTCTGTCAGTTTGGAGGCTGAGTGGATGAGGCCTGACACGTTCCAGGTTTTGTTTGAACTATCCCTTTAGGGAAAACTCACCTCTCTTTAGCGTCCAGGAAGGCTTTAGCAAACGGGTTGTATTTGATCTTCAGAGCTGTAATCTGCACAGAAGAACAAATATTTGCTGGTTCACCTTTAGGTTACTGAATTGTTTCTTTAAATTGAGTTTAAAAGTCAGTTCGGCTCATGATTGTAACGGCTGTCCCGTGTGTGTGCGCGTGCACCTCTTCGTTTTGGTAGGCCGTGACGGCGATGAACTGCGTCTCTTTGAAGGAAACGTTGGACACCAGACGATGGCGAGAGCCAACGCACACAATGTGAAGCTGAGGCTCGTACTTATGGAGAGAGTTCAACATGATCTGAGGACACACACGGAAACATGGTCACATACTGTACCTGCTGACACCTGTTCACACCTGCTCACACCTGTTCACACCTGTTCACACCTGATCACACCTGCTCACACCTGCTGACACCTGCTCACACTTGTTCACACTTGTTCACACCTGCTGACACCTGCTCACACCTGTTCACACCTGTTCACACCTGCTCACACCTGCTCACATCTGATCACACCTGCTCACACCTGCTCACACTTGTTCACACTTGTTCACACCTGTTTACAACCGTTCTCACCTGTTCACACCTGTCTATTGATGCGGTGATACCAGTCCATCAGACCTATTTACACCTGCACAGGTTATACATCTGTTATACATCTGTTATACATCTGGAGACACAGCTTCACCTGTCTGTGCCTCTTTATATCTGTTTATACGGCTTCACATTGTCTTTACAGGCCTCTCCAAACAGAATCGGAGCTAAAAGTGAAAGCTGAAAACTGCTGTGAACTTCTGAGTGAATTAAAAAAACAAAAATTAAATCCAGGTGTAATTTTTTGTCCATCACTCGGTCTGCAGGAGAATTTATGGGGTGCAGCCATCTTTGTCTTTTGGCCCAAACACACATTTATCCATCTGTCGTCCATCTCTCCATCAACCCCTCCACCTCCGCCTCCTCCCCCTCGCTAACGAGGCCCAATTAACCAATCCGAGCCCTACGGGCAGCACACAAAAAACAAACTGTTTTCTATTCAGATTGAGAGGCTGGTCCACCTCTGACCCCGACGCGGCGTCCGTTTGCGCGTGTGTGTGTGTTTGAATATAGTTTACCTCTCTCTCTCACTCGGCCATCTGAGCATGATGTGTAAATTAATTTCCCAGTAAAAAACATAATTACCATAATGTACAAATAAGCTGCGCAATTATTTCATTATGGGCAAGCTCTCTGTTCCAAGTCTGCATTACTGCCCACTGTGTGTGTGTGTGTGTGTGTGTGTGTGTGTGTGAGGACAGGGATAATGGGGTAAATACAAACAAAATTATTGCAAATTTTGTAGTACCGGGCATGTGTGTGTGCGCTGGTGGCGCGTGTGAAGGCCTCTCTGAGTGGCGAACGGCTCTCGACAGGAAGTGCATTAAACTGCTGCCGGCCAATTAAGAGCTGTTTATCCCGTTCCCGTGGTTACGAGGGGGCGAGCAGGTGAAGTGAGCGAGGAGAGGGACTGAAGTGGCTAATTAGAGGCGGTGGTCTCTCGCCCACTCTAATACTATACAGGGAGGAGAGAGAGGGGGACGAGAAAGAGGAAGAGACGCTCTTGATATGGAGAGCACCATAATGAACAGAGGAGAAGAAGAGTGAGAGGCAGGAAAGGTAAGGAAAGAGGAAGAAAAGAAGGTGAACAAAAAGGAAGGAAAAGACAAGAAGAAATGTGAAAGAAAACAAGTTTGGACCACTGACATAAATTAAGATGGCCAACAAAATATTCACTTCCTGTCACTGGACAAGAACTAAGCTAAACTCTCCTGGAGCGCTGCCATCCTGCGCTAGTAGTAAGAACTACCTAAATACCCTGAAACAATCTTTAGGAATGAGGCGAGGACGCACCTGTCCGCCCCCGTTGACCTTGTTGGTGAGTTTGACCTTGTTGAAGGTCACCGCCGCCTTCATCCAGTGGGCTCCAAAGTTTGGCGAGTCGGGGTGGATGTAGATGCCGCCGTGGCCCCGGCCCTCGCCGCGGCCCTCTGCCCTGCCGGCCGCCACCCATTCCCCGTTCACGAACTTCCAGCGGCAGCTGTCGGCCGGCACAAAGTCAAGCAGGAACGAGTACATGGAGCTGGGATCCAGACCGGACACGCTGACCTTCAGGACCGGGAACATTCGCCTGCAACGCACACATTTGCTCCTACATGGTCGATCTGTGCTCAATGCGTTTTAATTAACTGCTCACTTCTTCTAACACATTTAAAAATGTACAATCAAATCATCTGGCTGAAATTCACCCTTCCCAGATATACAGTATATCGGCATCGCCCCATATCCGTGTTTATAACATCAAATCTATGTGTAATTATAAGCGAAATATACATTTAAAATTAAATTGATTAAAGCTCCACTGTAAAAAAAACAGGCATTTATTGACAATGAGTAGGCTCAAAGTAAAATACTACCAATCTGTCAAAGTTTCATGCATGTTAAGCTACATTCAGACAAACAGACAGCTCTCCATCAGTAATAGCAGTTGAAGTGGGATTCTGCAGGTGTAAATGGGAGTATTTTCCCTCCGCCAGGCGCGACAGGTCAACCCACCTCAGCTTGGCAAAAAAAAAAAAAAAAGACCCCACGCACGGACATTACGACATTACCGTCTGCTATCAAGACTAATGAATAAACCCGGTTAGCAGGATCACTGACCCGGAGTCAGCTTCAAACAGCAAAGTCCATTCAGCGGCCATTTGATAGAAAATATTACAAAAAAACAAACCCTCGTCATATAAAATACTCGGTGTTAATTGTACATTTGAAATGAGTGAGACAGAGAGGGGAGGAGTGAGACAAGGGAGGTGGTGAGTGAGACAGGGAGGTGCAGAGTGAAACAGGGAGGTGAGGGAGGACAGGGAGGTGGTGAGTGAGACAGGGAGGTGCAGAGTGAAACAGGGAGGTGAGGGAAGACAGGGAGGTGCAGAGTGAGACAGGGAGGCGCAGAGTGAGACAGGGAGGTGAGGGAAGACAAGGGAGGTGGTTAGTGAGACAGAGAGGTGAGGGAAGACAGGGGAGGTGCAGAGTGAAACAGGGAGGTGAGGGAAGACAGGGAGGTGCAGAGTGAGACAGGGAGGTGTAGAGTGAGATGAGGAGTGAGACAGACAGACGGTTGATAAAATCACTGTTTTACAGTCATAGCATTGTGGAACTAAATCAACACAAATCCAGTTTGATGATGTCTAAAGACCACACGACCTTTGACCTCAAAGTGTTTAGGAACACACTCAGCTCCTCTTTGTGTGAGAAATCTGTAAATGTCGTCAAAAATAACATTAAAAGAAAATGCCTAATTCTTTAAATTTGATAAACTAACTAGCGATAAAATGTGTCAGTGAGCGTTTGTGACCTTTAGCCAGAGCCAGGCTAGCTGTCTCTGCATCTCAAGCCTTTATGCTAAGCTAGGCTAACTGGCTGCTATTGGAAGCGTCATATCTAACAGAAAAGAGAGTGGCAGCAATGGCTGCCTGAACCACAAAGAGCCGATCAGCCTGATCAGCTGGGGTGCCGGTCAGCAGCTACCTCCCGTTCTTGGTGACGATCATCTCATTGGTGATGTGTTGAAACTTCCTCCACAGCTCCACGTCCTCCAGCGTCACTCTCAGCTCCCTCTCCGTCGGGTCGCCCTTCTCCCGGCCGGCCTGCAGCTCACTCTCCACGGCGCTCAGCAGCCGGGACATGCAGCACTCGCCGCTTTCAGCGCGGCGATCAGCTTTGGACTCGGAGCTGGACTCCCCGTCCTGTGGTAACCCCTCCACCTTCATCTGGACACAGAGACACGATCACTGGTGCCGAAAACGGCCCCAACACTCTGATAGACGGAGCCATTGAATGAACTCTGGGATACACCGATACTGGGCTGATGCTAGATATCGGTCGGATAGCTGAATATTGATCAATATCGTTCAGATACTGATCAAAAAACATAAAGCATTGTGAGTTTAATGATTAAACATTGATCG
>KV751384.1:1351497-1364626 GCA_001698575.1 Mola mola | reverse complement strand
CTAAATATTTTCAAATATAGAAAAAAAAATACAAATAAAAATAAAAGTATAAAATTTCTAGGCTCCAAATCCAACATGGTAAAGTCCATATTTGTTAAGTGCTAATAGCTACTGTTCGTTCTGAGTAAAAACAGAGAAAGCTTTCTGAAACATCCACAGTCGTACAATATAAATATACAGAAGTGTTGGCGTCTTACCTGACATAGGGGATGTATGAAAGACAGTACCTGTGATGAGTAACATCAGCGATCAGACTCGTCTAACAGACAATGAGATGTATCTTTATATAAGAGTGTGTGTGTGTGTTTATACCAGGTGAATGCAAGAAACTGTATCCCACAGAACAGCAGCCCAAGGATGGCACTTTTCCACTGCAGAGAGGAAGAACAAAGATGCTAAAAATTGAAAAGCTGACAAAATGAGATCCGAAACAGATTTAGTGTGTGTGTGTTTCTCACCAAGAATGCAGCCAACACTGTCAACACCATACAGACCTGCAGAGACACACGGAGACTCACTTTAACGTCTGACCCCAACGTGTTCGTCTATATTCTATTTGTACAGCGTTACATGATATATCTATAGCTTTGTGTGTGTGGGCGGGTTCACACCAGCATCAAGATGGTGGCAAGCGCTCTCTCTTTGGCAAACATGGATTTCAGCTGCTCGCACGGACCAATCAGGAACGTGATGCTGAAGCGATAACACAACAATAATAATAATAATAATATGATGCTGAAGTCACATTAAAAACTTTAAAAAGTTGAAGCTGAGCTGAGACGGCGGTGGGGGAGGGCAGAACTGGATTTGGAAAGTGCAAGCTTGCAATATCAACATGCAATACCAACTTCCACCATTAAAGAGGGCTGTTTCTCAAGAACTGAGCACAGGTCCACTGGGCTGATGGGTAATGTTGTTCTTCTGTTAAATCCAGGGTTTATAATAAGGGTTTCTCATCAAAGTCAGCTAAATCTGCGAGTCAGATCTTGTTTGACTGGTTAGTCATGGCAGTCACCTGATGAGAGCGAAGACGTTTCCCGCGGTGTAGAAGGCAGCGAACAAACCAGCAGTCACACCTGGGATCCACAGCAAGGAGACACTCTGGACACAGGCAGAAAAGGCTGTTACCACGGATACAGACTGACTGACAGACAGACTGAATGGTGGTTACCATAGATACAGATTGACAGTCACGTTGTTAACCTTGATGCACACAGAGAGACGGACATGCAGCTGGATAAAAGCTGTAACCATGGATACACAATTATTGAGAGACGGGCTGTTATTATGTCTACAGTAAGACAGGTTGTTACCATAGAAATACACGTAAAGCTTGTTATCATAGGGACAGAAAGGAAGACAGGTTGTTACCATAGAAACAGACCAAGCGTGTATTACCATAGGAGCAGACAGAAAGCCAGGTGGTTGCCATAGAAACGGCCAGAAATCTTGTTACACTCAGGCCCGTTTTTACCATAGGAAACGACAAATAGACAGGTTATTACCATTGAAAAAAGATCAACGGCTTGTTACCATAGGAACAGACAGGCAGACAGGTTGTTGCCATGGAGACCAACAGTCTATTACCACAGAAATGCACATACAGGTTGCTACTGTTGGAAAAGATAGACAGGCTGGTTACAATAGACACAAACAGACTAACAGGTTGTCAACATATGAAGAAAAACAGAAAGTTTGTTACTGTGGATACAGGCTGACAGGCTGTTACCATGGAAAATGATGTGCAGGTTAATGCCAGAGGAAATGACAGACAAACAGATTGATAGCATGGATATAGACTAACAAGTTGCTACTCCAAGAAAACAGACAGACAGACACAGGTTGTTACCATAGGAACAGACTGAAAGGTTGTTTCCATAAACCTTGTTTCCAGCAAGACGCAGAGTTCAGTTCAGTTTGGTAGAGCACACATGGGAATGGTAAACTCATTACAGTCGTGTGTTCCCACCGGGTGGTGAAGTGACGATTCTGTCGACCAATCAGCAGACAGCAGTGGGTCTAGCCCCCCCCCTTTACGGTACAGTTGAAGCGAGGGGTGACAAAACGGGCACGGTACAGTTTGCTATTTAAGCGTACCATTCACAGCTTTTGGCAATGGAAACGCAAAAAAAATGCGTGGCGTACCGAGCCGAGCCGCACCGAGAGGCGGTCCAGACACACTGACTCACCAGGAAGCAGAACACAATACCCAGAACGAAGCAGACCACAAAGGCCTTCATCCTCTTCCCCCAGGTCAGTCTCGACGCCTCATTGGCTCTCTGCAGAGACATCGCCATCATCATCATCATCAGCATCGCTGCCTTCCCTTTAAAGACTGATGGGTTTCATATAAAATTATAAATTTTTAGGTTGATGACAGGTCTCCTGCAGCGAAATAACACGGATATGAACGATTTAATGACATGCACATGCAGATGTAGACTCATCTGCAGACAACTCGACATTTTCTGCAGACGCGAACTGAACCAGGTGACCGCTGACAGGTTCAGCCTCATCTCGCTGTCGTGAAAGGCATCTTTCCAGGATGCTAATATTGATTTTAAATCTACATATATAATACAAGCGCAAACAATGATGACATGTTATACGCACTCGCATAAAAATATGTGTTTTCATCCTGTCGAACGTCCTCTTCTAGTGCTTTGCTTCTGTCTTTATTACTGTCTGTGCGTGAAGCCCCCGTACGGACATTTAATTATGCTCATGATCAGGATTATCAAATGACACGATACCACCAGATTAGACATGACAACACACAGATAGATTCTCTCCAGCTAAAGGAAATATTGACCTAAGACACCAGCATGAAAACGGAGAGAGAAAAGCCATTTTACAGTCAATGAAAAACACACACTGAGTCTGAACTTTTCCAAACTGGATTCTGGTGACAGGGTTTAAGAATAAACTAAAAAAAAAATATGTTTTAATCCTTGGAAGTATTGTTTAAAAAAATGTTCAAAGGGGCTCCATCTACTACAACAAATTTTATATTAATGAAGCTGTATTTAAAAATAATGCAATAATAGAATATATAGTAACAGTTAAATAGAAATAAGAGAAATTTCACTGTGCAATTTTAATACTTGGCTATATTAACACTTTCAAAACAGGACGTAGACTATACCAAATCTGTAAAAACTTTAAATAGTATCTTATTATGTTGGTTAATATCTAACTAACTAGTTAATTCACCTCGTTAAAAAGCAGATTAAAAGCAGCTAAACATGCCCAAAAAAAAAAACAAAAACATCAGCAAGGGGATGCTAGCAGCCGTTATATTCACCTCCATTATCCCGAGTCCCTCTTTGCTCTTTTCATCATCGTCGCTGTCACGGCGGAGCACCTTCTTTAGTTTATCCATAAAATCCCCCTTTTTCTGCTCTTTTTCTACTGCTTGATAAAATAATTTTAAAAAAAGAAGCACTCGTTGTTTTTCCAGACTTTCCGAGATGTTGCTACTCTCAGCTCGTGCGGCAGGTTTGATGGCTCGTCAAGTTTTACTCAAAGCGTCAACAGGTGTTCGACTTCCGCCTGCAGTACCGCCCCCGGCCACAAAGTGGATAATGGGGGCGCTGTTTCCCCCAAAGCAACGGAAAGCTGATGAATCTGATGATTAATCAGAAGAAGCACTATAAACGTATGCATACGGCGAATACATATAAATATAGGATGTAAATTTTTATTTTAGTTGTACTTTTCATAGGTAATAACATTTTACTACTCAGAAGTATTTGTATGGGTAACTTTACTTTTTCAACATTGTGTCTTTTGGGTATTTTTCTTTAAAAACTGCTTCTATTTCACTGCATCACATAAGAAAATATTCCACTTCTTCCGCCGCTACATTTGTCTGACAGCTTATTGAGTCATTTCTTTTCATCCGTGTTGATATTCTTCCTGTCCAGTGAGAACCAAAATATATTCATTTTTGGATTAACTGATTACATATTTTTTACTTCAGTAGGGTTTAAATCAAGGTTATATTTACCAACATTATAGATAGTATATAGTGTACTTGAACCCTGGCGACTCTCAGAGGGAACTGAAATATTGCAATTCGACGTCGAAACTTGTTCTAACCATTTTAGTTGTAGTAATCACTTTTGTCAAGAATTTGAATCGCTTTTTGCAGAAATGACACAATCAAACTTTATTTAACAATCTTCACGCTGCAGTCACACACACACACACACACACTGAAGTGAGGTTACTGTGGTTACAGTTGGCCGTTTACATGAACATAACTGCTACATCCATACATGCCTTTACACGTCCTTTTTCTATTCTGGTCATAAATTCAAAATAAATCATCAATTCTACCACTAAGACACTCGCATGTGTGTGACTTTCATTCCTGATGACACATTAATGTCACTTTTTCAGGAGCAGCTGATGACGTTTAGCTGCTATGAGGCTGCAGCCGGCTCCTGAACGTGTGGAACAGTCCAACCCGCTCCGTCTTCCTGCTGGTTTTAGGGCACCTTGACCCGAGTGGAGCTCCAGTAGACAGGCTGCGGCACCGACACCTGCACGTGACACGTGGGGCAGAAGTGTTTCCTCCACAGCCACTCCTCTATGCACTGCAGAGACACAGAGACAGAATCAGCCTCCTGCCTAACTCCATAGGTCAAACGCTGAATTCTGAATCTGCGTGTGCGTGTTACCTCCTTGTGGAAGGTGTGTGTGCACTGCAGCTCCGTGGTGCCGCCGGGTCCTTGACTCAGGTCGTTGTGACAGATGAGACACACGCTGTCCGCATCGCTCTGCAACACGGACACTTCAGCTCACACGTGACTTACACTTCAACCGGATACTTGTTCTCCTTCACTACATCTCAGGGGAAAATACTTCGTGTCTCAGCAGCTCAGGAGAGAGTAACCACAGATCAATAATAATACATGAATAAGACAGAACAGAAGAATAGAAGCTACAGAATAAATAAACACAGTAACAGTACACATGCAGTAGTCACTGATGTACTACTATTACTGCAATACTGAGCGAAGTGACATCATGCAAAAGTAAATGCGGAATATTGTTTGTCCTCAAAAATCTGCCTTGTTATGGAATTTTATTTTCCAACCTGATTTTTGTCTCTGTTGAATGATCAATTGTGGGCTCATTAAATATTTACCAAGTTAGAATGTTTATTAAACGTCATTTTATTTTGGAAGGGCGTATTGCAAAAAGAAATGAAATTTAAAGCTATTGTCAGGTATGGAAAAAAAAAAATTATAGAGGCTGGTTAACAACAACAACAACGGGCAAAATGTTCGCGAGCGTAATTTGTTTAATTGTGTGTGTGTTCTTCTCTTTACTTAAGCTATGTGAAAAAATGAAAACATGTTAAAATATGGCTGATAATAATAATGTATTTGTAATATTTAGACTTATCTTTTTACTTTGGCTTCACTACGTTTATCTGACTGCTGATGTCATCAGTTACTTCACAGTCTGAGCGTTTACAAAACAGTGGAAGAAATTTTACATTTTTCTTTAAAGTTTAAATGATTTGTTCATTATCAGAAATTAAGATCTTTTTTTTGTCACCGCGCAAGAAAACAGGGGAGAAATGTTATTTTCAAAGGTTTAGGTACATTTCTTGTAATAAAATCTGGCTTATTGTGGTCATGACATTAAATTAGACAAATGGCCAAATAAAGATAACAAAGATAGTTTGGGATGTATTTTTATGGGAACAGAAGGTCGTCGCTTTTGTTAGTATTTTGCGAGAAGAAGCAAAGAGCACTGAGTTATAGATGTAGGAGCTCAAGCTCAAAGCGTTCTTGAGACTTTGCCTTCACCCGGAATATTTAAAAATGCTGTCAAAATGTTTTTATTCCGCTCACAGTTGCACTAACGTCTCTTCCAGTGTAACTTCACACAGGTTTATCACAGGAACAGACCTTGTAAACTTTCCCTTAAAAATTGGTTCTTTTCTTTCTTCACGTGTTTTGCTTATGTAACCTAATCTTCCTGTTTTAACAGTACTACTTTATTGATGTGTTTATTTTGTCCTGTTTGTTTAGTTTTTGTGGTAATACTGCATAAATTGTAATTGTGCACTGTGACCGGGGAGACCCTCCATAAGCCCCTGAGGTATTTCTCATCTTCCTCCCACATTTGTTCGGGTGGATTATGGGTCCTTTTTGTGTGTGCAAAATAAAGAAAAATAAAAGATTTCCACCCAAACAAACATTATTTTACAGGTACTGATGTTTCCCAGAGTTGCCTTAGAAGATTTTCTGGGAAGGTATAGACATAATTGAATAAAACAATTCTATGAAAGGACTATTTGGGATAATTATTTGCGTTGAAGTAGTTGTGTTGTGTTTATAAAGGGTCAGTAATGTGCAGAGAAATGTCCATGAATGAATGACTATTATCATAAAGACCGACGGTTCTGTCGGAATCAACTGAAAGAACATTGAGTCCTTATAATTAGAAGAAAAGCTGTATTTTTTCCTGGAGCTTTCAGATGAACCCATAATTACATTCCAGGTCTTTTCTGAAAAAAAAAAATACACAAAGCTGAGCTTCATAAATGCTCAAATGTTGACTTTATCGGGTTTTAACTACATGAACTATCAATTTTCATTGCAAATATGTAAAGTCACTGCATTAAAAATGTCCCTTTACACTTTACCTGATAAAAAGAAATTGAAATTTAGATGTAAATAAAAAAACTTAAATTCAACATTTGAGCAATATGATTGCTTTTAAGTGTATCAGACATAAAATAATGAATGTTACCAATTTACAGCTCATCACCTACAACAGTAAAATGCTTTTTAGACTTCTGTCTTTTTTTGTTGTATTATTTTTAAATAATATAATTACTTACTCGGCCAATAATTCAGATTGCCCCTAAATTTACAGACATTTTACACTTTTCCTTTCTGCAACTATTGCTGTTCCCACGAGAAGATCAATACCCCTCTCAAATCTGTTTGAGCCACTAGCTAGTTAGCTTAGCTTAGCATATAGAGCTGTTTCCCTGGACTACTGGCTGTAGCTTCACTCAACAGCACAAGAAAGCTACTCAGCTAACGTGGTTTAACTATTCTATGACTATTTGCCCACCAATGACATGACGTTGCGTCTCCTGAACGTGCCCCGCCTCTCGCCTGCTGCGGCCTCTGGGATCGTGGGTATGAGGGAGGGTCTTCGCTCGGTGGTGGGGGCCGTGGCTTCCTGTGGCAATGGCAGGAGGCGGCGAGAGGAGGAGCGGCGCAGCAGCACCCTCGCCGTCACCGGAGCCCGGGTGGACGATTGGAGGCGGGACAGGTGCATGGCCGATAGCATGGACTGGACAACAAATACATTAATGTTAAAGGGCAATTCTGGTATTTTTTAAACAAACTTATAAGGTCTAAAACTTCATAAAATCCATCTTTTTTTTACAGATTGTTCAGTGGGACCGGTTAGCTTGTCAAGGCTTTTCACTGCAACGGTTCAAGATTCGGCAATGACCATTTCAAGTTAAAACAACACGTTTTTACAGTGTAGAAGTTTCGCTAAATAGCTTTTAAAGAACTGAAACAACAAAAGTCATCACAAATGAAAAAAATAAAGAAAAAAGTCTAAAAAGGTCAATGAGAACATGTCTTAAGGCCTAATTAATGGATCTGGGTGGCCATGCTTCTCTGTAAATGAGCCAACTGAGCCGCCCTCTTTGGAGCAGTAAACTTATTGCTAATGCAGCTAAAAATGGACCCTGAGAGGCTGTGGGAGGTGGAGCAGGTAAAAAAAAAAAACGTCTGGAGAAGTTTGCTGCCGTACCTCAGCCTCAGGGCATCTCTAACAGGACCTGTGAGGACTCAGATATCCGATAAGATAAACTGAGGGGAACTTATCAAAATGGTCCGACTCCTCTAAAGTTTTGAAATTTCTGCAGTGAATGTGCCACCAGGGACTGCACTGTCTGACGTCCACGCATCCTTCTCTCCTCAACTTATATTCCTAATGTCTTCATTTGAACTGTTTTCAAACTGGATTTATTAGTGCGTGTTACAATAGCTTCATACAGTGGAACTGCTGATTCACAGTGTAGTTTAGTCATGTCTGAATTTATATCGCAACCACATTGAGGAGCAAAAGCTGGACATCGTAAGCATTAATCCAGAAATGTTTGCGTTCTGTTTCGTTACATCCCTCATGTGGATTTTTTTACCCGTCTACCCATCAAACTTTTCAACTACCCCTTCCAACAGCAGAGGCTGAGGAAAGCATGTTTCACTTGGTAGAGGGGGATCGAAGGATTGGTGATTCGGTTCCCGAACCCCTTCAGTCACTGCGTTAAAGTGTCTTGGGCAAGACACTCAACCCCAAACTCTTCCCAATGCTGTGCCATCGGTGTGTGAATGCGAATTTGTAAACCGTTTCCAACTCCCATCTTACATGATACTACGCTTCCACTTGTGTATGAATGCGTGTGTTAAAATTATTCTGTTAGCACTTGAACAGGGCTATATAAATGCATGTCTATCCATCAATTTTCTTCTGGATATCCAGTCAGGTCGTGAAGGCATTAAGCTGAGCAAGGTACTCCAGATGTTCCTTGTCCCCAGCAACACTTCCCAGTTCCTTTTGGGGGATCCCAAGTTTTGGATCTACCGTGGAGTCTCTTCTTAGTTGGATGTGAATAGAAAACCTCCAAAGGGAGGCGTCCAAGCGGCGTCCCAATCAGATGCCTGAATCATCCCCACCTGGCTGCTTTGATGCAAAGAAGCAATGGCTCTACTCCAAGCTCCGAACTTAGTCCAGGTCCAAGTGTGAGTACCCATGATAGGCTCCAGCCCCCCCGCGACCCCTAACGGGATAAGCGGTAGAAAATGGATGGATGGATGGTACAAGTTATTATTTGTCTTGGTCAAGGTATATTGATGAAAAAGGGTTTGTCAGGAAGATGGTTATATTTATTCACAATTTATTCACTTTAAGTTCAAGTACCCTGGTTATTAAAACTAGTACCACCAGGTTCCGTTTAAGTCCTGGTCTAGGTCAATATGTATTAATGAGAAAGCGTTTGCCAGTGTTCACATCATCATACAACAGAAAAAGATGATATCACTGCACTATATCACTACCTTTTAGTTGAATTACCTTGAAAAAGACACTTTCATTCATGTTTGCATGCATTTTCAAGAACAAAGCTTGATTTTGGCATTTCTCAGTCATGCTTACAGCTCGTATGCTCCTATGAACGGTGTTATTGTGTCAGCAATGTTAATTAAAGTAACTCTTTCATGGAACCTTTCAATGGTTCCCATTAGATCCAGACAACCCAACACCACATGCCTTCGTGGATCTTCTAGTACATTGCAATTCTTTCAATTCCATTCGTGGGGATTTTCTTCAAGTTTATAGACACAAAATTTGATATGATACATGGAAGTTATAACCTTATTATTCTTCGTAATGAATACTTTATTTACTGCCTTAAGATTGGGTTGAGGTCAAGGTTGGGTCAACGTATCTGTGGATCTTCGAAAAGAAGCGTTTGATGGGTAACTCTAAGAGTTTGTGAGGTTTAAAAAAACTGTTTTATCAATGCAGTCCTCACCCATTGAAACCTGAGTCCTGTGAAGTATAGCAATACTTCTTTCATTCCTCTATCTATTAGAGTGCAAATGAAAATAGTGCAGTGAAATAGTGCGCATGCGCCGACCGCGCGTGTAGCCTGTTGCAGTTGCTCCTGCTTGTGTTCTTAAGTTTTCATAGTTTTTCTTCGTCTTAGTTTTCTCTGTCTTTTTTTCATACTTGTTGCTCTACTTTTTGAAGCTGTGCCCTCTCCGAACATGTTGGTCGTGAGAGTTCTGGTCTTTTCCTTCACTTTTAACAATTTCCCTCGGGGATAAATAAAGTATTCTGAATCTGAATCTGAATTTTCCACTGCTGCTCCAGGCTCTTGCTAGTGACAGCAGACCTTAAGCAAGGTAGGATCTTGATTTGTTCCAAGGCCAGGTGGTGGGTGTAATCCTTAGAGCTTGTTCTGGATATGTTGGAGAAGGACTCTCAGCTGGACACACCCTAAATACGTCTGCAGGGAGGTGTCCAAGAACCATGTGAATCACATGCCAGAGCTTCCCTAACTGACCTCTTTTAATA
This sequence comes from Mola mola, assembly GCA_001698575.1. Taxonomy (NCBI): domain Eukaryota; kingdom Metazoa; phylum Chordata; class Actinopteri; order Tetraodontiformes; family Molidae; genus Mola; species Mola mola. The sequence continues at coordinate 1,354,495 of KV751384.1, read as the reverse complement.
TGACAGAGCAGTGGGTCCAATCCAAATCTCTACCTTCAAAGGAATCTCATTGTGGACACTTGTACCTGCTTGTACCTAACCCTAACCATTCACATGGCCACTGTTGACTGATTGTTGTTGTTAATTAGTTGGAATATAGATTAGCAGGCAAGAACTCAGCTCCCTCCTCATTATGCTGCCCGGTACAGTGGTAGCACTGATCTCATAATTCTGCCTGGTTGAAAAGAGCCCATAGAAGTCCACTTGGGACAGTAGGCCATACCTAATCTGAGTCATGCTAGTCGGTGTTTTACACAGAGCACTCTCGTATTTTTCGGAAATGGTTTGAAAAAGGCCAGGTACATGCGATAAAACCCCCCCATAAAAACCTGTCAGATGACTGGGCAGAACATCTGCACCACAGTGCTGTAATTTACATATTTACAAGGCTTGACAGTTTGCATCTGGCATTATGACTGATAGTCCCCATGAATAGTCACAACATGTAAAGGCTAATGGAGTGTTTATGTCATACAGGAGTTACGGTAATGACCAATTTCAAGCTTGATCTGTTTATTTTCTTGACATTCAACATTAAAACATACGTAATCTATATCTGTTTATGCTGTTTATTCGCCATATTCTAAGGGTTCCAACAAACAAAGGTGTGAAAACTATGTAGAGCTAGGGAGTGACTTGTCCAGAACACCACATGGTTTGAGTGTTCTTACCGGGCACGGCAGCGAGGCCCGACGGCGAGCGCTCATCCGCACTGGTGGTTCCATGCTGCTTCGGCTTTCGGTTCTCCCCCCTTCTGATTCTTCCTCTCTATCCCCATCTCCTCCAATCTTCTCCTGCTGTTCCCCCCCTCTGTACTGCTGCATCCAGGCATTGAAAATCTTGGCTTCTTCTTCCTCTTCCTCCTCTTCTTCTTCCTCCTCCTCCTCCTCTTCCTCTTCCTCCAATTCTCGCCGAAGGCTCGAGTCTTCTGTGTCCGAGAGCACTTCAGCTTCTTCTCTGTCTGGATTCATTGCAACTATGTTTTCAGTCTTCACTAATAAGATAAATTTAGGCTTTGTTATATTACAGCCTGGTTAGCTTAATTAGGCTATGTCTACAAAGAGGCAACGTAAACCCTAGTAAATTAGAAAAGGATCTTTTATAAATTTTCAAAATTACAACCACAGTAATTTATAACCAGGCTAAATTAGCTTAAAACTAAATATCAACCTAAAGAGTATTATAACTATGCTAAAATAAGTTTAAACAAGTGAAAACACTGATAAATTATAACCTAACTAGGTTTCATCGAGACAAGGTTATGGCACAGTGTTAGCTAGGATTTAGATTTTATTCAAGCTAAGTTATGCCAAAGTGTTTGTTACAGGCAGTCTATATAATTAGCTAACATGCTATAACCATACTAAAACAGCTAAAACAAGTCAAATTAATGCTAATTTATAATCTAGCTAGGTTGCATCTAGGCTAGGTTATGATGCGGTGTTGTTAGCTGGGATTTATTTAAATGTTATTTACGGAAAATTGTGCAAAAGTTTTGTCAATCGACAGTTGGCCAGAGTAGCCAGGCTATCTTGGAGCTAGGCTAAATTCAACTATAGCTAAACTATAATGACACAAAGTTTCAGGATAACTTGGAATTGGGATAATCTACCACCGAGCTAATCAGGCTAAGCTACAGTAAAGGGACATTGAACCTAGAATAAATCATATCTTCCTAGATTATAATCAGGTTAGGATTTAGCCAGGCTAATTTGAAACAAACTTGAGTTTGAACAAAATTAAATTACATTTAAGATAGGTTTCACCCGCGTTAATTGAAAACCAGGGTTTACGGCGGCGAGGCAAAATGGACATCCATTCTAAAATTAAAATCAAGTAAGCGTTAAGTAACCGTCAGGCTAAATTTATAGCTAGCCTTCTTTACAAAAAGCTATATCATACACGGGCTAAAATAAGGTAAATTGTTTAGCATAATGCTAAAGAGCTTGGTCTGTTCTACAGATTTAGGCTATGTTAGAAGCAGTTCAGTTGGCGGTGGGCAGCGAGGCAGTTTGACAGGAGGACAGCAGGGACGCCAAGGGGGACAGACGTCTTGATGCACGACGCGATGGATGGACGGATTAAGTGGGCAACATATGGACGAATCCAGTCTTGACTGTCGACCTCTTCCTGCTCCCCTCGGATCCATGCAGATACGAACACCAAGCCCGTCCTCCGAGAGGGCCTCCAGTTCCTCCCTGTCCACTGGTCGTGGTCCTCGAGCCTCTCTTCGGTGATTCTCTCTCTCGCCGTGCACCTTGCTCTCACTTGATCTGTTAATCCATTTACTGAAGCGCAAGACGGAGCAGGGAGATTACACCTGGCTTACAGAATCGATGTCAAACATCTGAGAGGAGGAGGAGCCATCACTTCACTGTAAAAAATATGTTCACCTAACATGGATCAACTACATCATCGATCAGCTACATCTTATATTGTGTGACACATATACAGTTGTACAGATTGGTAACTACTGTTATTTACGTGTAAGTAATTCCTTCCATCTAAGTTAAGCCAGTATGTCTTATTTATTTTGCCATTGTTAATTTTTATAGTGTAGAAAGCTTCATTTTGTATTTGAAGGCCAAACTATAGAGTCCAGCTTTAACAAAATTACAATACTATACTATAATATACAATGCTACAATGCAATTCTTATATAGTGTATAATATCAGACCTTTTTTATACTCGTATACACACTATTTGTGTATTTCTAATTAGTCAAGCAGAAGCACAAAGTTTATAGCGTGTATATTGCTTCCATTTAACTGGTCTTTCATTCCTCACTATATGATTTTTCCTCATTTTTCCTCATTTTCCTCATTCTGAAGCTGTTGTAATGTTGAATTTCCCTAGTTTGGAATTAACAAAGTCATATCTTATCTTAAATTAAGATAAGATATGACTTTGATTAAAAAAATAATAATTATTAAATTAAATTACTGTACATAAAAAATT
>KV751384.1:1326027-1351411 GCA_001698575.1 Mola mola | reverse complement strand
TGCTTAAAATGCTCACATTAAAAAAAAACAAAAAAACAAAAAACAATTTACCGATCGATCGTGCTGAATAAGTCAGAAAAAGTCAAAGATGTGTTGGCTAACAGCTGACAGGAGGAAGAGTTTCTTCTCTTCAGCAATCAGGAATAACTTTAAGCGCTTTACGTGCACACGAGGCGCTAATTAACCTCGCTGACGTGCACGCGCGACCGGATGTGTCCCGCGTGTATCCGGTGTGACGTAGCAGCTGCGGTTAGCCGCACTGTAAACATTAGCTAGCCGTTAGCGGAGCCAGCTACCCCGATTTCACGGCGGCGCCGTCACTTGAGCAGGTGGTGTGCGACGGTTGGAGCGGAATGGGTACATCCTGACGACTTTTAATCGTTAACTTAATTTATTTTGATCGGCTCTGCTATCTTATTGTTGAGACTAATTCCGTAGCAACGGTTAGTTCGTGTTCGCGGAGCCACAGGGAATTACGTTCAAAACTCAGTTCACAAAGCAGTCATTTTGAAAAAACTTTGACTTTAAATACTGAATAAAACAACATTTTACTTATAGTCAGAGTTGTAAATATGTAGACTACAATTCGGCTAATGAACAACGCACAAAATGGTGGTTATTATGGTTGAAAATAGTCATTTTAAATTGTTATTTATTACCTGTTAACATTAGCAAAGTACGTCATTGAGCTTGTGTGACTGAACTAGCCCGTTTTTCGTTCTCGTGCACAGCCACGCATACACGAATTTTTAGAACATGATTTCAGTAAACAGAAGTGACAGAAATTGTAAATACCCATCCTTCAACCTTCTTAAAATAACTTTCCGTGGCCGTGGTCAGGTGCTGTTTAGGTGTTGGAACTAAGAGGAGCACAGGGAATTAAAATAAAGACATTTTAGCGAAATATTGAGCAATACCATTATTCCAAGCTGAAGAACATTTTCGATATTTTCAAGTCCGTTGTTGAGTTTTTCCCCGTCATTAATCATCACTGAAACACTACATCCGCGATTGGTTGGACTGAGATTGGCTTTGGAATGGTCGCATGCCAACCTGCATGCTGAAATTTCAAAATTCTGTCTTATGTAGCCAGTTTAGAAGAAGTTACAGTTTTATTAATGAAAATTCATTTTTTTTGTCACAAACCGCCTCTTAACCGGTAGCAATCGATCAGTGTAACTAATAAAAATATTGCCCCCTTGTGGTGTGATCACACTATTGACACGACTTTTATTGCTTTTTACAGCTATAAATGTAAATAGGAACTGTGTGAAAGCTCTTTTAACTAATACAAATTTTGCTGAGATATATGTTTGGATATTTATTTTGTTTTAAAAATAGAAGCTTTTTTGGTTTTGTGAGCGTGTGACATCATGTAGTGACCCTGCTGCAGTTTATTGGAACTCAGCCGTCATTCACGTTATAATTCATCTTACTCTGCTGTGTCAAAATGTCCTCGTCTCCCCCTCCAGCTTCTGTGCCCTCCTTCTCCTCCCTTCGTCTCCTCATCCCTCCCCTCCGCCTCCTTACGGCGGCCATGTGGCAGGTCGCGTGGCACCAGAACGTGAAGCATTACGGGATGTTGGAGGACTTTGTCTCCCTGGTAACCGAGGCTGTCCCGCAGCTGCTGACGGACAGGCAGAGGAGTCTGCTGCTGCTGGCACTCCGAGCCAAGGTGAGTGCACAGAGCTGAAGATGTTGGGACAATTTTGCTAAGTCTTACAGGAGAAGCATCTAATTTATGGCCAGACTTGGGCAGTTTCTTCAATGTTGGAAGAAACTATCTGCTTTGGCCAATAAAGTTGTCCTATTCCAACTTGTGGCACAGAGACACATCCTGTCGGCAGACTGGTTTCATCCCAGCAGCATAAAAACACTCGTAAATTAACCTCATGCTTGAAAGCATTTCGCATAGTTCAAATTTTAATTGTAGTTTTTGTTTTAGGTGACCCTCTGTGACCCGGATCAACAGGCTGCTTACGCCCACCCGGACAAAATCCACTCTGTCTACCAGGCATCGGTGAGGGGGGAGGACTGATCTGATTGTTCCTTCATTTTGTTGCTATGACCAAGCAACATGAACCCTTTCTGTCCCTTTTCACGCCCAAACAAATGTTTGATTTTTAATGGGCAGGTTAATTTATGTAGTCTCGAATTAGACGTTAGATATATGGTTAAATGGATTCAGGACTATGGGGGACCAAGGGATAAATTTCTGTGTCCTGTGTTCTGTCAGCAGCTAGATGAAGACGTGGATGAGTGGTGCGCTGCTCTGTTGACTCTCCCGGATAAATTGACGGAGAGTCCGGTGGACCGACAGCGACTCCTGCAGGTCGGTGCTACAGTGAAAACCTTTCACTTTGCTCAATTGAAACTGAAAACATTGACTTTGAAATTGTCTCACGTTGGTGTTTGCGTCCAAGCGCGCCTCCATCCTCATGCTCATTGACAGACGTTTTGCTCTCGTCCCTTGATGTATCTCATATCGCCCAGCCCTTATACAAAAACAAATCATACATAAATTCCACATGAGTGTTCTAAAATATGACTGCAGCACATATGTGATAGAAAGGTATTTAACATTTTTTTTTACAATACACTCACTAAAATGAGAAAAGCACTGCATGCTGCTTGAGTGTACAAAATGTGTACAATTTAAAAGGCCAAAAACTTTAATTGCTTTATCTACGTCTGTTGATAGGATGTCATCTTTTATCAGTCACCCCTGAATTGAACTAAAATCGAAATTCTCTCAGCAACCACCAGAGAATAACATCACGTGTGATTAAAGCATGGAGGTCTTTAAAGTCATTTCTTTCTAACAGATATTCTTGGTTGCAGGACGTCTTCAACCAGAGTTTTGACTCCGCCCTCCAGGACCTCATTTCGGACTTCCTGTCCAGGATTGAGCAACTGTTCCCTGTGCCCGACTTTAAACAGGTCCTCAGTGATCCTCCTCCCACATGCAATCTCATTCGTTCTGCAGGTGTTTGGTCAAATTAAAGTCACACTACATGATGGGTTTTCTAATTGTGACTTCTGTTCCCATAATTCTTTGTGAGATGTAAACAGGAAGTATGATGTTGCAACGGATTCAGTTATTTGACATCTTTTATTGAGTTTAATTGATCACTATTCTCTAATTTAAACATGAACGTCACATTTGTTTCCCTCAGACTGCTGCCTGGCTCGATGCTGCCCCTGGAGGTCTGGAGGAGTGTCTGCAGGAGGCGGACATGGAGCTTCTGAGGGAGCTACTGACCAATCAAAGCTCTGGGCAAGGTCGAGCAACCACCACAGCTAGTGAGTCACAAAGAATTTGCTCATTTGGAAGATATTTAAAACTCTAATCCCTTAAACACAGTTTTAAAAACTGTATTTTGTTTTTGTTTCCTCAGTTAGTCATGACACCGAGAAGATCCTCCTTTCAGCCTGGTCCCACCCCCTCCTCACCAAACTGACCAATCGTGACCCTTCGCCCACTGACGTTGAGGTCCAATCAGATCCTCTCCTGGACGTGGTCACTCCCATCCAGCTGGACGTGGAGCTGGTTAAGGTGGAGATGATGGTGATGACTGAGGATGAACAGGGGGAGGAAGAGGAGACAGGGATTGGTCAGACCTTGTCACCAGCAGAGCATGAGGCGTGCGATGAGAGTTCAGCAGCGGGAAGGGCTGAATGTGCCGTAGCACGTGTGATTCTGGAAACGGACAAGTAAGACTCTTCTTCCTCTTTTTTTGTTGGGTTATAGGCTGCGTCTTATCTCATGTGCTGTATCCACCAATCACGTTGTCCCCTGTCAGGTTGAAAGACTCAGCTGGAATCTTTGCCGACCAATCAGAAGACATGGGTAAGACACAGACACACAGATACGGTGAACATTTGAATAAACATGGCAGAAGTTTTTTCTTACTCCTTTTCATCCACAGCTGACCAATCACAACAGCCCTGCTCTGAGGTCACAGCCAATGCTCTGTACAGCATTTCACATAACTCTCAGCGGGTGGCGCACAAGTGTCCTCAGTGTGGCAAATGTTTCATTTACCGTTCTCAGGTGATTCGTCACCTGCGTACCAATAAGTCTTGCGGGTCAGCCTTAACAACAACTGGAACTGTCAACCTGCACATTCAAACTGGTGGTCATGAGGAAGAGTCCCGCCCCCCAGAGTCCTGCCCCCCAGAGCACCGCCCCTTAAGAACCCATACCTGCTTCCAGTGCAACGCCGTCTTCAAAAACAAAACCGAGCTGCTGTCGCACCAGCGCATCCACCGTGCCCGCACCATCTACCAGTGTGACCTGTGCGACAAGGAATTCCACCACCTGTCCAGTCTGTCCAATCACAAGCAAACCCACCTGGACAGAGGCGGGTTCAGCTGCAGTCGCTGCGAGAAGGTGTTTGAGTCCGCCAAGGAGAGGGACGCTCACCGGCTGCAGCACCGGCTGCCAGACCTCACATGTACTGTGTGCAATCAAACGTTCAGCTCTCAGACGCCGCTGCTGCGGCACCTGCAGACGCACTCGGTGGAGGGAGCCGAGCCCTGCTACAACTGCCGCTTCTGTGACCAGACCTTCTCAGGTAACTCACTGCATGCTCATCTCACCATGAGCTTGACTATTCAGGTTCTTTTACTTGCCTTTTCTGTGTACGGCTGATCTTCACTATGTAGAGTTCAACTTTAATCTCAGGCTAAACATGCAACTTACAACCTCCAGATGGCAGGATTTCACCCCTTTTCTATGGAGTTGTTGGTTGTGTTTGTATAGTGCAATGTCTGCGAAAATTTACATTGAACTTCTCAACCCTCAAATCTCGATTCATTGTGTCACTCGTGTTTGGGATGGTGATAAAGGTTATTTAGTTCAAGTTTTTGTGACAGCCGGAGGATGTAACTTCTGATTTGTCATTGCCTCATGTCGCCCACTGAACATCACAGCAGGGCTGTTTGAACCAATTTCAGAGTTCTTATATAATTTAAATACTAAAGAAGTCATTCACGCAGTAACTACTGTGAATAGCGCCTACTTGCAGCGTCCTGTGTGTAAGTACGATGTGTTAAAATCCCAAAGGACTGCTGGTACAATAAGAACAGGAAGGTTTAAACCCTGCACATTGTGGACAAAATGTGTAACAACGACTGTATGTACATACATAATAAATGTTAGTAACCAAAATTTAAGCCAATCAAATATGATTTAAATATTACAAAAAATAAGGAAAGCAATGCAAATTGGAATATAAATCAAGATTAATATTACTCGTCACAGTAACTCAAGGCACAATCTGTATGACATGAAATGATGGGCCTCAGCTGTTTAATTCTAATGGGAATTTCTTTGACCTCCCTTCACAGTACAATATATATGTAAACATTTGGGCATAGCATCATATCTGTTACTTCCCATGATGTGGATAAGGTTAGTTAATTTTCTGAACATTTTAAGTTGAAATGTAGACTGAATCTTACAAATCACCACTTTAACATCTGGATGCCCCTGCAGGATTTATGGCATCAACTCTAGTTTTTGAGTAAAGATGATTATATCTCTCGCCAAACCTCATTAATGATTTTTGATATCCATCCGTGCTGTCCAGGAGTGACGCAGCTTCGTATCCACCAGCGCACACACACGTTCCGCTCGTACCAGTGCGACCAGTGCAGCAAGACGTACAGCTCTCTGACCGGCCTCCACTCGCACCAGGCGAGCCACACCAACGAGAGCCGCTTCCTGTGCCCGCAGTGCGGCAAGCGCTTCAAAACCCGCGACGGGCTGGAGGGCCACCTGAGGACGCACACAGGGGAGCGGCCCTACCGCTGCCCTTACTGCCCCAAAGACTTCACCGCGCTGGCTGGTCTCAACGTGCACGTGCGGCGGCACACCGGCGAGCGGCCGTACGTGTGTACGGTGTGCGGGAAGGGCTGGCCGTCTGGAGGAGACCTGCAGAAGCACATGAGGACTCACACGGGGGAACGGCCGTATGTCTGCCAGGACTGTGGCAAGGCCTTCTCTATCTCCTGTCACCTGACCGAGCACCGCAGGATACACACCGGTAAGACACAGGGTGCCATCTAGTGGCCGCTTCAGCTGCTTTGATTCTGATTGCAGAACATCAGCATTTATTTGAGCGTTCCTGTTCATTGTTCAATAAACATCTAACTCTGGCAGTTGACATGTCACCTCTGAAGATTTTGCTCCCTCAAATCAGTATTTGAAAACAAATTTATTAATTATTATTAATGTTTTTGCTCAATAATTGGTCATTGGTTTGTAAAATAACTCCCTGCTGTTTCTGTGGTTCTTTCGCTGCCCGTCCAGGAGAGAAGCCCTTCTCGTGTCCAGAATGTGGTAAATGTCTGAGGAGGAAGTTCGACCTAAAGAAACACATGCTGTCTCACAGCAGCATTCGCCCATACGCCTGCGTTTACTGTCCCAAGAGCTATACGCGCAAAACCCACCTGAACAGACACTTGCTGACTCACAGGACTGCGGGCAGCGAGGCGGCGGAGGAGATGGCAGAGGAGGCCTGACGATCCGCTCGATGAGACAAACTCGCGTTTAGCTTGCATGTTCTGTGAGCTTCACCTCTCATCCTGCTGGTCGGTGAGTTGGGTTTCAGGCTGATTTCCTTCCTGCCAGCCATGAGAGTCACTTAAAAAGTCATCTTAAGCTGCTCATGGCTGCACCTCCACACACTCATATTGGACAGTGTGAGGTTTTTAGTATGTATGGATTGGCCTCCATAATTGGTTTTTAGATGCTTGTGTAAGTCATCGGCGTGACTGACGTGAACAGTAATCATAATTTTCAGAATCAGACCGTGTGTCGCTGCAGTGATATTAACATGTCTGTGCATGTGTCACCTGCTCCACTGACTGCAGGAGCAGCTGCTGCAGACCTTTAAACATAAACCACAAAACAATAACTTATTTTTTTTATTTCTCAATGTGCTGCCATGGAAATTTTGTATGTGTGCTTTGCATATAAATGTGTTGTGTTTGATAGTCTTGACGCTGTAATGTGTTTCATTCCTAACATGACGAAACGCAGCCACGACTGTAATTAGACCAACTTTATTGGCATCATGTTGCCCGACAGGTGAAACGGGAAGCGTGTTCAGTTGTTGTCCTTATGTCTTCCCCGTGTTCTCGATAGCTTTCTTCAACCACCTGTACAACCTGAACACGTGAGTATAGAAGCCGTACTTTCCATCCCGGTCGCAGCCCTCACCCCATGACACGATGCCCATCTGGTACCAGCGGTTCTGTTCCGGGTGCTGCACGGAAAATACATTAGAAATCATTAACTACATCGGTCCGCTCATGCAGCATTTCTAAGCACACCAAGACCGTTTAATACATTTTGTGTAAGCTGCCATTTAGAGACATTTTAAGGCTGTAATGAGTAGTAAGTTATTAATTAATGATCAGAAAATATACCTCATTTTCTTCTACGTACTTTAATTCTAATGTGATTTAATTGGCCCCTATTGAACGACGTGCCCAGAAAAAAACAAACGAAAAAACCCCCACATTCTAAGGTATTTTTTAAGTAAAATACAATATCGTTTTGTTCAGGTAAAATGACATGTCAATAATGTCATGGCATCCAGCGGACACTCAATCCTCAACGTTTGGCCGAGTTCAGCAGAGCTTGGCGGAGCTATGTAACTATCAAATTCATCCCGACTTTACGTTGCGCTTTCTGTCTTGTGATTGGTTCTTTCATGTTTCAGTGGGAAATTCATCACGACACGGCAGTGTCTCCAACATCGGTTTCAGGTGGCTTTTAAACGTACAGTTTCTTTTATACTTGAGAGATATTTTATATTTTTACCCCTGCACACTGTTGTAGCTTCTTTATATACTGATTACTAAATATTAGCTTTACAGTGTTGGTCAATAAATTCAATCTCACCTTCATCACAAATGGTCCACCACTGTCTCCCTCACAGGCGTCTCCATGTTGGCTGTCTTCTGGTTTATAGCCTACAACAAGCAGTTTGTATTTAAAACAAATGATTAATATCATGCTAGCTGCTTTGAGAGGCGGCAAAAAGGCAAGGTAGCGCCCTGAGCAAAATGCTAACATGCTGATATTTAGGCACAGCGTCTGATACGTTCACCATAGATTTGCACATAAGCATGCTAATATTTTGTAATTAGCAGTAGGCCCTGGAAGACAATGGTGTAAGACGTTTTCAAATATTTTGCTGGAGTCAAAGTATATAAGATCAAATTAGTGCAAATGTGTAGGTTAGTGTAATAAAACAAAGCACATGAACCAGCTGGGGTTCTAGCCTTAGCTTTTAATATCATCTGGATCCCCTGAAATTAGCCAAAAAGGTCAGATTTCTTTCTTCATAAAGTTGAGGTAAATATTTTTGGCGTCATTAGGCAAAATTTCCACCATCACCTGTGAGAATATTGTCGTTCAAGTTGTCTGAATGAAGATCAGACTTGTACACCTCCTATGGGCTAGGCTATTGAGGTTTACCCTAAAAGCTACCCCGTGACCATACTTCTGACCTTATCATGGGTCACTCAGAAAAGGGATTCCTATTGGTTGTTCTCCAAAGGAAGTTGTGCTTGCATGTCCCCATGGTGAAGGGGCAAGACAATGGCCGACATCACAGCAGAAAAAAATTATTCTTCCAAAATTATTAACGACTGAATATACAGCAACGGCTTGGAGTCTTATACATGATTCCCAGATGTTAGAAACCCCAGCTTTAATATCATGTTGGCGTAATATGACTGAAATAAAGATAGCTAGTTCACCTGTCAGTTGTCCGACCATTTCTTCACCACCAATTTTTGAACATTAATAGCTTATTAATAGCTAGCATTCCAGCTAGGTAACAAGGAGTGACAATTTAAAAATGTAGATAATGGCTAACATTTAGCTCTGTTTTAGTTCTAGTCTAAGCCTGTATTTCAGTAAAACTATTACTTATTTGGTCCTGTCATCGTTCTCCAAGTAATGGTGCGATTTAAAGCTTGCAGCATGCGTTCAGTCTCAATATTCAATGATTGATTAACCCCACCCTTATTTGACCGTTGAACTAATCAAACTATAATGGGTGGGATTTAACCCAGTTTTCACTCCGTAAGCCGCAACCAGGTTCTCCTCATATCTGAAATAGATTTTTTGGCCCATACTCAGTTTGTCAAACACTTTGGATTAAGCATAAAATGACATGTTAGCATGTTGCTTACACGTTGAAAATGAGAACAGCTAAAAACCCATCTGGTCTGCATGTTATATACAGAATTGTTACCAGCACAGAACATGTTGTCTGTAATCCTAATTGATGTGGAGCTGCGACAGGTTTCCTCATCCACGATTGGCAGGTGGATTTGTTGGAGGTTCTCTGGTAAACTTCTTGATGCTGGGTTCCAGTTTTCCTTCAGGTTCCCCCAGCCAGTCACTCGACCCTTATAGCCTGTATTCATCAGCCTGTGAGAGAAAAACATTCATTAGATGACTCACAGGACCCGCTCAGAAGCCAATATATTTTATATTAGGTTTAAAATCCAGCAGAGATGGTGTTTGTATTTTTCTTACATCCTTGCGACTGCCTTGTTGGGCAGGCATATTGGGTGGATCTCATTGCTTAACGTGACTGGCCGTCGCAGGTGAAGCAGAGCGATGTCACGATTCAAAGCTTCCCGCCAGTTGTACTTTGGGTGGATGATGATTTTATCAATTGCCATGATCCTCTCAACGTTTTGTTCATACCTGGAAAATTTCATTAATCTTCTCATCAGTATTGGTCTAATTTAAGAAATGATTTAGAGCATTCATTAATGTGGGAGGTCCTACCTGGCCCTTTTGTGTTTTCCCAGGCGGACCACTATATCTTTTACAGTGTAGTTCTTGTTCCAGGGTGGGTAGAGGATACAGTGAGCTGCAGTGAGGACCCATTGGTTACTGATCAGACTGGCTCCACATAGCAACTCCTGTGGCTTGAGTCTGTACAGCATCACCTGCCTGTGAACAGCAGCAAGTTCAGTTCATTCCAAATGCCTTTTTGGCATCAGCTTGTTGAAACTGTGGTTACCATGGGGCGGAGGCCACCTCGGCATCGCTACCCCCAACGACGCGTTGCTCTCGGTACGATTCAGCCAGCTCTTTCTCAGTTGCATCTTGTTTGTTCAGCTTCTCAAACAGGGGACGCTCTCCACACTCTGTGACAAACCATTCAGTAAATCAGCCAACACACTACTCAAATGGACTGTAAACATTTAACTAACTAGTCAATGCACATGTTTATCAGCTAGTCATTTAGTTGAGGAATCGACCATTAACAAGTCAGTCAATAAGCCTGTTGACTAATGTTTTATTAATAACACAAACCAAAGTGGTAAGTTGGTTTGGTAGTTAGCAAGATTGCTGAAAAAAAACTACTAAATGGATTTCAACCAAACTCGGCTGGGAAATTTGGACATGGAATCTTGGTGCAGATTTGGGTACAGGGGCGGTGCCAGGAATTTTAACTTAAGGGGACTGTTGAACATTGGTGGAGTTGTGTGTCCAGTCGTATCTTGATCTATATTGAAAAGAACTACAGGCCCATGTTGAATCAGAAAAATTTGATAAGTTTTCTATGAATTTAATCATCTAATTAATCAGTTAATCAGTCAATTTGCTCACCATTTAACCAGTTGGTAAACTAGTTCCCTGTGTACCCTTTCAGTCAGCCAACTCGTAAAACCAATTAACCAGACACTACCAAGTAAATCCTCAGTAAACCACCTCTTGACCTAGTTTCTTTGCCAATGAGGCAAGTGGCCTGATTTAGGTTTGCAATTATGTCGAAAAAAAAAGTTCTATAAAATTTTCCGACTGCAGCTTTGAGTAGACAACATCTCCATATTTTCAGTCAGTAAATCAGTGAACCAGTTGGCCGGTCAGTCCAGCTAGTTCTGCTCTATGATTAGCTATGTATCGGCAACTCTGACGTCATTAAATGATGGGCCGATGACCTACTGTCCTCTCCGTCTCCGAATGTAGTAGACTTGAAGAAGGTTTCTCTGTCGGCCTTTTTGATGGCGCGCTCCTTGCCTACCGTCTCTGTCGTCTGCTCCTCAGCATACAAGGACTCCTCTGGGTGAGTGAGATTGATGGATGGTGAGGCAGAAAAATATAAAGTATTGGTGGAGAACGAAAAAATGGAAAGTGAGACAGATGGAGAGAGATACAGATGATGGGATGAAGGTGGAAAGAGGTAGATGGGTGGGGAAAGAGAGGCGGGCGGAGATCAGTTGGAGTAGAGAGAGACAGACAGAAAATTCACTAATCCACAGTATATTGTGTAGTATTGGTAGTCATAGTATTGTTTGTATGTGTTTGATATGTTTGTAGTATTTACCACACAGTTTGATTTCACAGTAGTCGACTGTCATGTTTCCAAACTCCCTTACGTAGCACCAGGGGCCCTCAGGGTCATTGTCGGGGTTACGGCACATGTTGCCCCGCACACTTACTTCAGGGATGAAGTCTTTGTCCTTGCTGAGCTCCCTTACCTCAGGAGACGTCCATGGCAAACAGATGTGCCCTCCCTGCGTAACACTGAGGTCGCCATCATAGTCTATGCCATAATTTGGTAAACAGTGGCTGGATTGGACAGGCTCAGGGGCCAAAGTTGGCGGGACGAAGACCTCCCCTTTAAAGAAGAGAGTGTATTAAGCTCGTTACATTCACCTTCTACACGAACTGAACTAAACATGAAACCCCAGATCAGCCGCGTCCCTTAGCAGATTCCTTTCAAAAATGTAAATTAAGCATAAATAATAGAGGGAGCCTCAGATGTCAACAATCTGACCTCTGAAAACAAACAAAGATACTACAGTATCATAAGAGTATTGTATCGCATGGGTTGTATTATGATAATAGTACTAGAAGATACTTGCCACATATGGGGACCTTGCAGGCTTCCTTCTGCACCGTTGGATCTGTAGTGAAACACCAGGGTCCCTCCGGACGGTTGTCGGGGTTTCGACAGAAATTCTCTTGTAGGATACTGTTTGGCTCTGAAGCATTAAACTCCCTACAGACAGACAAACTCTGATAATGGACCAATCCTGGCTTGGTTAATTCATTTGTTAGACAACCAATAGCAATACTGTCTACTGATTATATCAGTTAGATATAACCTTGTTAAGATACTGCATTACAAGCTACACCAGAGATGGTCTAGGTAAAAAAATATTGCATTACGAGCCTCACCAGAGATGGTCTGGGTAAAAGATGCTGCCTTACAACCTGCACCAGAGATGGTCTAGGTAAAAGATACTGCGTTACAAGCTACACCAGAGATGGTCTAGGTAAAAAATACTGCGTTACAAGCTACACCAGAGATGGTCTAGGTAAAAAATACTGCGTTACAAGCTACACCAGAGATGGTCTAGGTAAAAAATACTGCGTTACAAGCTACACCAGAGATGGTCTAGGTAAAAGATGCTGCCTTACAACCTGCACCAGAGATGGTCTGGGTAAAAGATACTGCGTTATAAGCTATACCCGAGATGGTCTGGGTAAAAGATACTACCTTACAACCTGCACCAGTGATAGTGTAGGTAAAAGATACTGCGTTACAAGGTATGCAGAAGATCATGGAGACAAAGATACCACATTACAAGCTTCACCAAAGAGTCCTCAAGATAAAAGATAACCTTATGATGGGATGTGGGAAGCTGCTTTTCCATTGTTGACACAGTTTTCCCGATTTTGTGATGTTGATGTTTCCTTCATAGTGCTCTCCTCTACCAGAAATGCAGTGACCTAAAAAACACAGACAAACGCTGTGAGTTTATGGGTATTTTATGCGATTAACCTTTTTTATGTTGATGTTTGTTTACCTTCTATACATTGTTTGACAATGTTGATGTTGTCGTTGGTTCTTGGAAGCTCGGTTCCTTTACAGTCTGACAGACAGACAGGAAGGCAGAGAGATAGACAGTCAGAAGTCTGTGTACTTAGGGTTGTGTGTGTGTGTTTGAGACCAGTTCCTGGACTTCGTTCATGTTTGCATTTGGGCAGAGGTTTGATTAAACTTTTACTAATAACATGAGAAATGAAACTCTTCCTTTCAACTTTGATGACCGGCTGCAAAAAACGTTAACTTGTATTAATAATGCTTAAATTTGAGGCCAATGACAAACCAAGTGGTAACAATATATAACTGTCAGTCTGGTTAGAAGAGGCTCACACACCAAACTGAGAGGCAAAACAGAGAAAAGATGACCTCTGACCTGAAATCTAAGAGTTATTAATGTGGAGCCGGAGAGATGAATTCGCCTGAGATGGAGTTGTAGTACTCACCGATGTATTTCACCCAGTACTCTTCCTGAAGAGGGGAGAAATTGTGGTTAGTTTACTGATTTTAGTCCCACTGGTGCTGTTGTAACGTTTTCCTCTCATGAGAGAGACAGTAGAGTGAATGAAAAGAGAATGAAGTGGAGTCGTACCGTTCCGACTTTGTTCTCGAACACCTCTCTGGCTTCTTCGTGATCGCAGATCTCCTCCACACACTCTCGCTCCAGGTTCCCTGGTATTAAAGTGGGATGATTTATTTATTGTGTTGCTATAATAATGCGTTAAAATAAATTTAGTGCTGTAAAATCTCAGATTTATTCTTTGCATCTTTTCTTGACTCATTGTGTACGTTTTGGTTGACCATACATTACCTGCTTTGACCTCCTCAAAAACATGATTGGCCCGTCGGCTTCTGACCAACACATGAGAGGCCAACTGACTACTGAGGAAAACTGTAGACAGACAGACAACAACCAAAATTGCTCAACATTTTACTCTTTTTTTTCCAGGTAAAAATCTGCTTCCTGCTCATTTTAATGGCTGTTTCTCTTAATAGAAACTTAACAAGCAGATATTTAACTTAACTTTCAGGTGGTGATAGTGATCCACCAAAATGCACCATATTTATGCTCCTCATTCTTTAAGTTTAAGGCAGTAACCAAAACCGCAGTGGAGTAAAAGTATTACAAATATTAATTATTCAGTTTAAAGGTTGGTTTAAAGCTTTTTTTTATCAATTGTAAAAAGGAGCCTGCAGTAATATTTGTGTAAAAATACGACACATTTCACTTTTGACTTACTTCATTTCATACAGTAAGCACCCAAAACTGAAAATACTTGTACACAAAGTAAAAAGTGAATACACATTATATCACTCTACCACTATTACAACCACTAATAGTACTTTTACTTGTACTTTTAGACGTGTACTACGACTAATCCAGCCACCCAGTGTCCCAGCAGTCAGGTGGAGGTACCGTGATCAGCCAAGCAGCTGTGCAGCAGGAACAGCAGCAGAACAGTCACTTCGCATTTTGGTTCCACCATGATCCAGGTCTCCAAGCAGAACCTCCAAACCTGATCCAACAAAGTTCCCGTTCAGTCTGTCCCTGCCTCGGCGTGTCTCTCTGCTTCTCTGTCTCTCTGCGTGGGGGGAATATTGACCAAAGGGTCAAAGTATAAGCGGACTGATGAGTCGGACATGTTTAATAGGGATCCTTTGCATGTTTACTTTGACTCGGACAACATATTTGTTCCTAAATTACCTTTAAAAAAAAAAAGTTCTTATTAGTTGATTTGTAGAGGTATAAAGTACATGTACTCCATTAGAGAACAACCTTGTACCTCTACATTTATCAGCCTGTTACTTTATGGAGGACCAACTGTGCCAAAACTGATATAACCAAAACTCAATAAATGAATATACAATGAAATGCACCAAAAATAATGTTAAAAAAAATAAAAATGCTTTAATGTATTCATAAATTATAAAGATAAAGGCTAAATAGTACAGAAATAAATGATTTTAAATAATTTGTCATTAAACATATACAAATAATGTCAAACTAGGGAAGCACTGATTTATCGTTTTAGTATCCTTATTGGCTGATCCTAATGGTGACTGGTACCTGTCCTGACATTTTTGACCTTGTTAATGTGTCCAGGTGGTGTTTTAATGTGCTACAATCATGACTGAAATAAGCATCAGACTGAGAACTTCTGCCTTCATTCTGCAGTCGACCAATGAAGGGGGGCGGGGCTTAACTTTATAGAAGTTCAGTGATTTATTTCATACGGAGGGTTTCCCCATTTCTTTGACATAAAAGGGTATCGGTTATCACAAATTGTTATTTTGAATATTGTTATTGGCATCAGATCATAATTTCCCTGTTTTTGTGTCCTTGGTTAAGAAAAATAAGAGAGACACACAACCACACGTCTTTCAGCACTAAAAACAATACAACTATATATTTATTTAGTATAACATACTAAAATTACTTAATATAAAGGGTTAACTATGAAAAATATACATAAAATTGTCAGACATATGGGTATGTAAAATGCTTGGTATAAAATTATAATGATAATTATATTGATACTTGTACGTTTTAAAATGATTTCTTACATAGCAACTAAAAAATATTGATATAAAAAAAGTTTACTGCTCTACCGATGGCCAGCGATCAGATGAACATTTGTCCCTGAGCTGTTTAGCGAGTTGTCAGCTGTGTAAATGAGCGGCCACCGAGGTCAGAGGTAAAGTTAACGAGCCCGAACGGATGCCGTCAGCCTCCCACTCTGTTAAACAAAACAGATTAACCACATGTATAAATGAATAATATCATGTTTGAAAAGATGCAAAAAGACACTCATGATGGCTCACTTTCTTTCTGACTGTGAGCAAATATTTACTCACAGATATGCAGGTGAAAGTCTTTCGCCACAGTCTGCTCACATGGTACCTGAGCTCTTGCAGTAGGCCAAGAAGTACTTTCACTTAACTTAGAAGTGCTGGTTAGCAAAATGTTGCTTTTATGATCGTTCGGTGTAAGAAGTAAACAAAACTCATTTTTTAACAGTAAACACGAGCAAAAATATAAGACTGAGATACATAGAATTTGAGAAATTACTTAAATTAAATCTTTGTACTTTTTGGGTTACTTTTTTACACTGTACACTGTATAAAGTCAAGTTGTACCATTTACTGCCAAACAGTAGGTGGCAGTAGTCTGCCTTCAAGCGCTCCACCAGGTTAAAGCGAAGAGCGAGGCAGAAGAAGCGTTGCTAAAAATGGCAGCTTCCGCGGAGTTACGGATGGACCAGCTCCCCTCAGACCCGCTGCTCCACATTTTATCCTACCTGGGCTACAGAGACCTGATCAAGTACGTGACCGAAACCTCAGCGCGGCCACTCCCGAGACACACAGCAGACAGAGTGACCGTAAACACAACAACAACGCCAAACCAAAACAAGTAAACAAGGTGCCGAACGCGAGCAGGCTAGGGGCTGAACGCGAACGACACAAACCAGGGCGCGCCGAGCTGGAGCAGCCCCGTAAGGTGGAAAAAAAATGACCAATTAAAGATGCCAGAAAATAAATTAATATTTACAGTCGAACAAAAAGTAAATTTAAACTTCGTGTCGATGAACAAGCTGTCACACGCGCTAAACTCGGCTAAAATGAGCCACATTCCAATCCGGTGTCGATGGTTTTCATGGCTTTTAAGCTCGCAGCTGTTATTGTTTTGATGGGTATTTGTGACACGAAGAGATAAAAATGTGTTATTAAACTATTCGAGGAAGTGTTTGATCAAACCGAGCCATGAGCCACCGAACGCGACCACTTTGACGCGTATCCGCCCGCGAGCAGTGGACGATGTTTACATTGAGCCAACTAGTCCCAGTTAATTCATATTAATAGACTGGTACGTTTCTAAAAATAAATAGTGTGGAAACGTAATTTAATCCAAAAAGTTGAACTGTCATTTATTCGTGATGACACGTACACCTTTTTTTTGCTTTAATTTTGATGATCAGTGAAATATTTCATGTTTTTAGATTTTATTTTTTTTTTTTTTTTAGTTTGGTCATTTTTCAATTAATATAATCTCATTCAAATTTTAAAAAATTGAAATAGTTATAAAAAATATGCGTTAGTATGTAGGTGATTGAAACAAAATTATTTTTATGGTTTTGTTATTTTCAGTCGCATAGGAAGTATCAAAAGTACATAAAGAAGCAGCCTTGTGTCGTTTTAATTTATGTTTTTATTTTTCTTTTAGAATTTAAGCAGAGTTAAGAGAAATGCAGGGAAGTTAAAAGTTTATCTTGACACGTGTTAAATGCAAAGTACATTAGCACGTACCACTGCTGGTCGTGTTGTCGTTGAATCGTTTAATAAAGCCAATTATTAGTTCCCAAAGCCACGAATATTCCCCTTACAATGATGTAACAAAATAAGTTACCCTGTGAACTGATTAATCCACCAGTTTCCTTTCAGTAAAGGTTCAGTACAAAACTTCAGAAACATGAACAGTGTCTTACAGAGGAACCACAGAATGTTAAGTCCCTTTCTGTCTGTCAGAAATAAACCTCCTCATGTTGATTATTTTCATCGTAACAAGCCCGTCTGCTCTGTATCTGTCCTCTCTGCAGCTGTAGCTACGTCAGCAGGAGGCTGAATGAGTTGACCAAACACAACCCACTGTGGAAAAGCATCTGCTCCAAACACTGGCTGCTGACAGAGTGAGTCCTTTTAGCTTTATTTAGCTTTTATTTAGCTTTTAAAATACAACATATTTACACTCTTAACTTACAAAAAGCTGTCGGCTCAATACATTTACATACTTGTGGCTGCAACAATACAGGACCGGGATTGGTGTCTGAACTTTTTGTGATGTAATTTATTAAGCCCCGCCTCTTAAAAAAATCATGCTCATTGAGCCCAGAATGCAGAGGTAAATGTGGAAACAGACCGTTCCGGAGGAAGGAGGAGAGGACCGCCTGCAGTGATATGCGACGACAGATTGAACGTTTAATAATAATGATGATAGAAAAAAAACCCAATCACATGAGTGAAAGTGACAACATCAGCCAAAAGACTATTTTTACTATATCAGTAGTGGCCTGGCCAGTGTGTTGAAAAACCTTCATAAAGTACGTAAAGCAAGCAAACTAATAAACGTAACCGTAACCGACGTAAAGGTCGAGCAACAAAACAACATGAAAACTGTGGGAAAAGAGAATAAGAGCAGCTAATTCTTCAAAGATAACTGGCTTCCATCAAGTTTTCCACATTGCTAATTTTAATTAGCTCATCATTTCCTAAATATAAAACAAAACAACGCGTAACGTTAAACAACCAGACGACATCTTGTGATGTAGAAAAAGAGGCAGAAATGTACCTCATTTACAGGTTTAAACCACTGAGTGTGGGAAAGGTGAAGGCAAAGCATGTTGATCGCCCCCGGTGGCTGGCTGCAGTATAGGCGATTAGTCCCACCACTCCATGATATCAGACGGGTCAAACTCATGTCCATTAAATTCCTCCTGAAGCTGGTTTCTGTCATTTTAGGTGTTAATTTTTGTGATCTGTACGGTCTTAATTAGTCATCTTTATTTGTTCCACTGTTTTAAACATATTCCCCACAATGTTAATGTGTGTATGTACGTGTGTGTGTGTGTGTGTGTTGAGTGCGGACCGGCTGCAGAGCGGGACGTCTTGGTACTGTCTCTTCAAGCAGCACTACAAGGACCTGGGCCGCTACATCAAGTACTACCCGGTGCTGAAGCGATCCTGGGAGCAGCTGAAGAGCTTCCTGCAGCAGAGGTGTCCGCGCATGATCGCGTCGCTCAAAGGTGAACGCCGGCATCCGCCTGAGCTTTAAGCGCCTGCTCGCTCATGTCATGTGACTTTGTTTATTTTCTTCACCAGACGGCGTCACAGAGGTGGAGCTTGACGACATCGAGGCTCAGATCGGCTGCAGGCTCCCCGACGACTACCGCTGCTCGTATCGCATCCAAAACGGGCAGAAGCTAGTGATCCCGGGGTGGGTATCCGCGTGCAGGGGTCCGCCCAGCGCCGCTGCGCTCGCCATGTAACCACCCGCCCGCCTGTCTGTGCGTGTGTCCTCAGGCTGATGGGCAGCATGTCCCTGTCGAATCACTACCGCTCGGAAGTGCTGCTGGACGTGGAGACGGCGGCCGGGGGCTTCCAGCAGAGGAAGGGGATGAGGCGCTGCCTCCCGCTCACGTTCTGCTTCCACACCGGCCTCAGCCAGTATATGGCGCTGGAACCCGCCGAGGGGCGGCGGATGTTCGAGAGCTTCTACCCCTGCCCGGTGCGTACCCTTTCAAAATAAATGTCACTTAAAGCGAGGGAAGACATGCTGAAATGTGAGAATCAGAGGTCGACCAGAGCAGAATTACACAGTCTCACATTAAGTGAAAGCACCTCAAAAGTGAAGCCAACACATCTTGTTTGCCCCCCGGTGGGTGGCTGCAGTATAAGCCTTAAACCCTTCCCCCTCCATGTTAGTAGCAGGGACATGAGTGAAACGAAAATCTTAAAGTACACAGCAAATAAACTTTTGAGAAGCTTTTAGGTACTTTAATCATGCTGATCGCTCATCCTACAGCTGATTAGAGTTTGCTGGCTAAAGGTCAAAGGTCAAGGTCACCATAGATAGGTAAATGCAAAAGCAGGGTATGTTTCAGGTAGATTTAGATTGATTGGTGGAGGTTTGCACATCTCTATTTCACGTACGTGACTTCAGGCTGACGATTTGTGAGTGCCAGCGGTTACGTGTAACACGTGTTTGTGTCCTTGTCACGCTGAGATCGCAACTCACCGGCAAGTAAGCGCGACTTCTCTTTGTGTTTCAGGATCAGACGGCGCAGGATCCCTCGGCCATCAACATGTTCATCACAGGTCGGTTGGTGTGGCCTCCCCCTCTGAGATGAAACCGCATCACGGTCACACGCACTCTGTTTAAAGGCAGAATCAACGTTCGTGTTTTCACTGTCAGGTGGATTCAGTATGAACGAGCCGTGTGTGTTTGTGTGCGTTCAGGTTCCTGTTTCTTGGAGTGGTTCACCACTTACGTCCACAACGTGGTCACGGGAGAATATCCGATCATCCGGAACCAGATCTTCAGGTGAAAACTGTTGGTTTAAGAGAACTTATTACCAGGCCAGAGGCATAAAAACTCACTCTGATGTCTTCTGGTGTCCACTCAGGACATCAGGATGAACGGATGAACTGCGTTGACTTTGGAGGTCAGAGGTCACCGTGTTCTCAAAACTTGTGATTAAAGGTCACTGCAACTTTTCATATTGTGAGGTCGCAGTATAGTGGGGCTACCAAAAAAACTGTCCCTTCAGCCTAAACCATATTTGCCTGAACTTCGAGGGTCTTAAACTTCACAAAAAACAAATCAAGCTAAAGGTCACAGCAACCGACCTCCATACTGGAGTTATTTTCAGAAGACAGATATGTTTTTTGACATTTTAGGCCCTCAAAGTTCCAGGAATAGGACTTTAACCTTCTCCTCCAACCCAGGAGCAGTCGGAACATCAGCCTTTTCTCTGTTCCCGAGCCAAACGTAGCGTGACGGGTTGGTAGGTGGCGTGTGTTCATGTGCACTGTTGCGTCTGCAGGTATGTGCATGAAAAGGGCTGCGTGGCGACCACCGGTGACATCACCGTCTCTGTTTCTACCTCCTTCCTGCCAGAGCTGTCCTCCGTCCATCCACCGCACTTCTTCTTCACCTACCGCATCAGGTACCCGTCTCTGTCCGTCCGTCACTACACACACGTGTTGCTCCCGCGTCGTAACGTACGTGTGTTTGCAGAATAGAGATGGCGAGCAGCGCGTCGCCCGAAGCCGCCTGTCAGCTCGACAGCCGCTACTGGAAAATCACCACGTCGGACGGCAACGTGGAGGAGGTCCAGGGACCCGGCGTAGTCGGTACGCTGCCCGCGTCACGTCGCCGCCATGCTCAGAGATCAGCTGAGGTTACCTGCTGACGCCGTGCCTGTGTGTGTTTGTAGGAGAGTTTCCGGTCATGAGACCCGGAAAGGTCCACGAGTACGCCAGCTGCACCACCTTCTCCACGCCGTCAGAGTACATGGAGGGACACTACACCTTCCACAGACTGGGTAACCTTAAATCTTAATTCTGTGTCCCGTTTCTACACCCTGTACGCGTCAGCATCAGGACATGGTTGGTTTTTAACACCATCATGAGGACTGTTAAGCTTAACAAAGAACTACAGTGCAACGGCAGTCAGAACGTCAGAAATATTTTTTTTTCCTACGCTGAATTTCACCAAACACGGAGTAGATACTGACAGTGTTTTAACAAATAAATGTTTGTTCACCGTTTTACAAAAGACAAACTGATTTGCATAGATTTCTTCTGCTAAATAATCAGACACTACTTGGTAATAAATCCAACCAGATTTGTTTGCCTTTCAAAAACATCGGACAACAGTGCTAACTAGCTTAAGTGACCAAATTTTCCTAGAAAAAATTATGTATAATTGTGAATTTTTTGAACCTTTAAAATACGCTGAGGTTGAAACACCTCATCTGTTGCAACTGTTCTTAATGGTTTTTCAGAGAGAAGCCATGTTGGCGGCAGCTCGTGTTGACCGGAGGGGGGCGGGCACTGCTGCACATGACTTGGCTCTCAGTGAAAAAAAAAAATTCAAAACGTGACAGTTCACATGTTTATTGCTCTTTCAGCCAATAAAGAGGAAGTTTTCCAAGTGGCCATCCCTCGTTTCCACATGGTCTGCCCCCCTTTCAGAGAGCCAGTGGTTCGAACGGTAAGTAGTTATATTACTGCGAATAAAGCTAGCACATGTAAGTCAGTTAAAGGTGCAATTTGTAAGATATCGCTGTAATTTTATTTTTATTTTCAGAGAATGATCGCGTATTATCAGCAGAATTTGATTTTTGACGTTATGAGAACCGCGACTCAGTATTGTTGCAGGTAGCTGCTAAAGTAATTAGCGAACCCCAGTCTGTTAAGTTTCACAAGCTCAACTAAACAAAAACACTCCTAAAATGTCAAGAAAGGAAATATTCTTACGCCTTTTATCCGTCTTAAAAAAAATACAACCAAGTTTCTCTCATAAATGTGACAAAACGGACACATGGATACAGACAAGATAACTAACTTACAGCAGTGCCCCCTATATATTTGGAGGTGCCTTCAAATTCTTACAAATTGCCCTTTAAGTTGTCGTTGCTCCTGCGTTTACCTTTGCTTCTCCATAAAATACCCCCCGATTTTCCCCGCTTAACAATACTGACTGTCGTCGTCCCGCGTGATGAAACTTATGTCTTAATAGTCCTGACGGTGTTTCCAGCAGAAGGCATCGACCGGTTACACGTCTCGCTTCGACGACGACGACGGCGAGTACTGCGACGGAGACGGTGACGACTTTGGCGACCTGAGGGGACTCAACGCGGTTGCCTTGGAGGGAGCGTGCTACCCTAGTCACATTTGACCTCTGACCCGGGGACAGCATCGCGTTGACTTCCTGCTGTCACTCACAGAACCAAAACAAAAAACGTGGTGTTTTGTAGAAAAGATATTGTGTTAACTGTTCCTCGTTATGTTACGGAACATTTGGATGAGGCTCGGACAACAAGGACGGGACAGTGACGTCATTGTCACCTCCTCGGCTTAAAAGGATTCAAGCGCGACGCAGCCGGGACACAAAATGGCTGCCAGTTTCGATGTTGAAAATTTTGAGTTTTGGGCTCTGGGGTTTGTGTTAAAGTGCTCTTCATGAAAACGCAGATCTGATGCTTTAGTTAAAGATTTGAAGTCACTCTCAAAGAGGTTCGTCAGAAGGTTCCTGTAAATGGTCTTAAAGCTCTTCTTTTTTGCTGCAGAAGAACCAACAAGGCTTTGATTCGAGGCTCAGCTCGCTTTATACGTTCTGTTTTTGTGCTAAACATTTTCAGCTCAAGTTTGATTTATCCGTCCTGGGATTGTCGAGCTGCCAAATCTAGGTGAGACTTTTCTGCCCCGGGTTTCGCCTCTCAGGCTGTAGTTAGCCCGAGACACTACCAGTACTCACTAGACACTACACAGCACTGAAAATACTATTTTTACCTTTATTTAGCGTTTTTTAAGCTTAAAACATTGTTAAATTGATGTTAGCTATGCTTTTAGCTAATCTGTCTGATCCTCACAAATATTGCTGAGCTTAATGGATGTTATGATGATCCCCCCCCAAATTTTTGCGTAGCGTCATCATCAACTCGGAAGTCGTCCTATATTTTGTTTGATGACCTGCAAAATTAATTTTGTTTATGGCAAACTAGCAACTCCATTGTGATCATGTCATTTAAATTGGATCCATGAGTTCAGGCATGGCAGTTTACATTTGCAAAAATGACCACACCCCTTTTTTGGGGTGAAACACTGCTAACTAGTGACCAAGTTGCCTAATTACTGCTGCCTATGTTGTCTCGAGAATTTTAAAAAGAAACAGTATTTTTATTGCAGAGTGAAGGATCTATGGCATAGAGAGGACGATGTTTATAAAATTATCTGCAGCAAAGACTTTATATCTTACTGAGTAATTAAATGTGTGCCGGCTGACCCTTTACATCTCTGAGAATTCTAAAAGATCTTTAGTCATCATGTAACTTAAGTTTTACTGTGAAAAATATATCTCTAACATTAAACCGCTGCTTTTTCAATGGAGTTTGGTTTAGCAGCCTGCCCACCAGGAACACACACACACAGGAAGTGATGCCAAAGACGACTCGTGTTTTTCTCTCAGTTCCCGAATGACTCATGTTTGACGAGAAAACATAATGACATCATGATAAACTGGCTTCAAAATCACCTATAATTACATTGATTATTGATCACTAATGACAAAATTGTTGGCCTGTCTGGTCTACAATTGGGAGTCCTAAAAACTATCAATCAATAGTTTATTTATAAATAGGTAAACGATTTCATAATTTGTAGTTTTGCCCGTCAGATTACACCTGTGTCGTAGCCCCACCCCTTTTTGTGTCAAACGCCAAATATGACGATAATGCCAATTTTCCCCTAATGGTCACTGGCAGTATTGCAGCCTGTCCTTGATTATTATGAAAAATGAAATCCTCCAACTCCAACAAGATGTAACAACACTATAATAAAACACGATTGCGCCAAACAACCTGGAAGATTAACGTACAAGCTCCGCCTTGTAGATGTTCTGTTGATGCTTGGTGGTTCCTGCAGTGGAAAAGAGTTTAATAGTGGTGGGTTTTCTTCCAATTTCCTCCCAGTAATCACAAATCATGTATACTCCTAAATTAATTTTTCATTGAGCAGAGTGATGTTCTAGAACTGGCGTATAATGTGGTCAGGAGGATGCCGATAATTTACTCTGTGCTTCACATTGTACTCTTGCGTTGATCATGTAAAGCCAACTTGATTTCCTGTCTGGTGGCGGATGGGTCGTCACGCTCTGATGTGATTGGTGGGTGTGTTTTGTATGTTTTGGATCAATAAATTAACAAACAGGCATTGATGTGGGCTCGCTATTTCCTGCTGCATGATCGCGCCGTCATTTCCACTTGGTCACAGATGTTTTCAGGATGTTTTCCCTGATTAAATCAGTAACAATCAAAGGTGGTGTTTGCGGTTGTTATCATCAGTTAGAATGTGTTTAAGAAATGCAGATGCCTCACTTGTAAAATGACCGGAATTGTGGCTTTGTTGTACTTTGTAGTACCAAAAACTCAAAACTACCTCAAAATTGGATTTGAAGGAGAATTCTAATATTTTTCTAACTAATTTCTTTGACCTTTAGGGTAAACATCTTTTAATGTACTACAGAGTTTGGAGTTTGATTGCTGGGAACAATTAGCTCAACAAGGCTGTACAATGTCACCGTGTGGGCCAGTAAAAATACCATTAATTGTGCATAAAATGTTACTGGCAAGTGTCTGGTAACATGGAGTTTATATCTACAATGAAACACTGTCTTTCATGCGATAATAAAACAAATGATGCATCTTGTCACTGATGGTGCTCCCAGAACGCGAGTGGTCGGTGGCCGATGGGGCCACTGTTTTCTCATGTTAACAAAAGACAACAGAGTCACAAACTCAAACGTTTAACTGAAGATGTCTACTCCAAGTTAGCAGACACTTAAAGTAAAAACATAATAATAAAAAAAACATTTTATTTCCAGTATTACATTGTAGAGCCATGTTGAGCTAATAGCTCAATAATAGCAACCAAACTCCATATTTCTAAAAACACGTATTTAGTGACGTTTAGACCCACAAAGTTGGGGAAATAAGGATTAGCTTGAAAAACACCAGAAAAAAACCAAACTGACTGATTATTGAAGATAAAACCTTTATTCAGTTCTTGTCTGGTTTCTTTTAATTTGACACAAACGAATGGAGCATGCGGTCCGTCCTCCCTCTCCACCCTTTCATTCATCATCATCCTCCTCCTCCACCTTTATCACCTTGGCCGTTCTTCTCCTTTTCCTCCCTCCTCCCCTCTCCTCTGCCGTCTCCTCTGCGACC